>KQ435744.1:324976-350968 GCA_001276565.1 Melipona quadrifasciata
GAACGATAGACAACCGAACGAACGACCCGTAACCGGACCGGAGTTTAATATAGAACCCGCTCGCTTATGGGACATTCAAGCACATTGTGCCATCCTTCCATCACTTCCTCGGACACGTCAATTGCTCGGTGGGGACCACTAGCCTGTCCTCGTCGCCCGTCCGACGCAACGCGCTCCGTTTTTCTCTGTCGGCCGTTTTCATCGACTGCCGTCTAACCACCGGGGGTCAGACCCGGCCTGACCCGCCGGGCATTAAACACCATTTCCTGCGTATGCCGTGGAATATATAGCTTCGAGACAACGAACGACTACGGCGGGAGGGCGAGAGCTGATCGGTGCGTACGCGCCGGGCGGATCTCGGTCGGGGTTTGGGGGACGGATTCTGATTCTACATTGAATTATCACCCTCGCTCGTGGCTGAACAAACGGGGGAGGCAGGGACGGCAGTCGTGAGAGCTAACAGGATGATGATTAGGTACAGGTGCAGCCAACGAGGCGACTCGATTTATCGCTACTCCTAACTGGTCGATGACGTTTGCCGAGCAATCGATCGTCACTCGCCAAAGGACCGATCGTATTTTCCTCGAGGTCGCGACAATTTGAGACGCGATTTTTAGTCAGAGACAGAAGTGATCGTCTGTGGACTGCACCGTGTAATCAGTAGTGTAGAATCAGGGAGGTTTGATACGGTTTGATACGGTATAGTACAGTTTGATGACACTGTTGAACAGCTTCAAGGAACGAAACAAACCGTGGTCGAAGCATTCTCCATCTTAAGTCTTCGTAATTAAATCATCAACGCGAAACTTTCTTAAAATTTTAAAGGCGTCAGACTTTTTATTAGAAGTTGTTCGGCAAATCTGGAATATTATGATCGAATCGGGATACTCGATTAACACCTCTGTTCTCTGTTTTATTTAGCATTTCCAAGCATCCCTCTAGAAATTTGCAAATGCACACCAGAATTTAACAGGTGACAGAATAAAATGACTCTGTGTGATTCGTTTAGTACAACAGGTATACAATTTATTTACAACGTCACGCGGGTACAAAATAACAATGCTTTCTAAGTACACAAGAACGCGAGAGCGAAGAAAGAGAGAGGGTCGATCGAATCGCGCGAAAAATAAATTAAACGCCCAAAGAAGAAATCATTCTCCTCTTTGATCGTCGCGTTCCTTCCTCTCGCGTTAAATAAATAATTGATTAACTCTACAGAGAAGTATATTACAATTGATTGGGCACAATTAGATACAATAACGCGCGGCATCTTCTTACGTGCACGCGCACGCGTTAACGCTAACTCCTTAATTACTCGTGCGCGCGTTAAACTATTCTAATCGGCGTTTATAATACAGACAAGGACGTTAATACGATTTGATTCGTTGAGGTAGATAATTTAATCAGTCTATGAAGCTGCTTTGTCGGTCGGTTTGCTCGTTATTGGCATCAATTTGCAAAACTCAGTTCCGGCGTGTTCTATTGGATCGAGTTGAACGTTTCGACTTAATTTGAACCCCCCTCCCATCCCCCCCCCTTCCCCAGTGCGGTCCCAGCAGTGGACGGCAGCACGACCATAAGCCCGGCAGTGTTAATACTGAACGTCATTCAGCCCGAATTTTCTTCGGCGATACGCTTGATATTCCTCGGGTAATTGAATCGCTCGTTTCGTTCGAAATTTCACGAAGTCTCCGGGCTGGTCTTCCAGCTGGAAGACCCTCTCGTTTAACCGATATCGTATCTGAAATACGTGCAATTGAGAGGAATAAGTCTGCAATAGCATGCTGTTTCTCTCTCTCTCTCTCTCTATTTGACCAGGTACAAACGTCGAAGGAAAGCGAAGGATGTTTTGGTAAATTGAACGTCAACGCCTCGCGTCGACGGCTGATTGCAGCAACCGCGTTGTTTCAACGGCGAACTAACTCGCAACGCGATATTACACGATTACATCCTATCGAATAAATTAAGACGCTCGGCCACTCGCGAGCGTGGTGCGAAAATTTTACGCTTCACGCGCGAGAGTGATCGAGGATTCTCCGTAACTCGCTGGCAGATAAACTCGACCGTCGAACGATGATCGATTCCGAAATAATGTTTCGTAGAAACTCTAACAAATCGTATGTACTTATGTACAAATTTAATTTCCTCTTTCCTAAAGAAGATCCTAGATTTCTAAAAGAGCCGCCATTCACTCGCGATCGAACGATGAAGAAAATGACAAGATGAGAGACAAGTTAGATACTACGATTGCTCCATCAACGTTCCGTCATCCGTTTTCACGTTTGTTCTCCCCACGGAACGTAGTATTCTCAAACGTTAGAAACGACTGTCAGTTGGCCCGTTGCGTAAGAAGATTTAGCAGCTCGTCGTGATCCATATTGTTCAACGTTTGTATGTCGATGCCCAACGCGTTCGCCACGCTCTTCATATCGAGGCCGAAGCTCTTCAACAACTCGATGAAGTCCATTTCCTCGCCGGTGAACGGGTTGTGCAGCTTCGGGCAGCTGTGATTACACTGCGGCCAAGTGCAGCGTTCGATTAACCGGAAGTGGCAGCCCTGGACACACTTCCGTTTGCCAGATGGTATCACCGAGCGCTGCGGTCTGGTCCCGTTGAAAATGCCCGTGTGGCTCCTGTCGTTGTTCTGCTTGTTACCCTTCCGGCGGCCTGGAATTTCAACGAATTTCAGACGCGTTCGTCGCACTTCTTCGTCGTTCTTCGAGAACAGAAGAAATATACAAAATGCGTTCGGGTCGTTTCTTTGGTTTCTCATTTAGTAATTCCTAGTCATTTGGATCAGGTGTGACCAACCTAACCAAAATTGGAATGATGGAACAAGAATTTTATTTATTTTTCTTTTTTTTCTTGGGAAGTAGACAGATTTTCTCCCATAGGAAGCACACACAAAAAAAAAAAAGAAAAATAAAATAAGAAGAAAAATTTTAGACGAGCATCTTTGCGTGTTGTCTGTATCAAACCAGATATTGACGAACTGATATCTGAAAAAAAGAAACAAGCTCGACCTTCTCGTTAAAAATTTCCATACTTTTCCAATTAACATAAAATAATAAATTTTCATATTTTTCCAATTAACATACAATAATAAATTTTTCTAATCGACTGTTTGTTTCAACAAACAATTGTTTCGCTGTAAAAGTTGCTTTAATCCTCGTAAATCCTTGTTACGTCGAACTGATAAGAAACTACGTATTGGTCGACAAATTTTAGACACAGAGTAACAAGAATTTACCTGCAGATTTTCTGCGCTCGTGCTTCTCCTTTTTCGTCCTCGGCACCTTGTCCCTGCGTTTCCCTCCTTTGTGCTTCCGCCTCTTCCTCTTTTTGTTTTCTTTGCCGTTCTGCGACGGAACGCTCGGCGAGACTTTCCCCTCGATCGGCTTGCCACCGGTCATCGGCGACCTGACTTTCTGCAACTCCGCCGCGAGCTCGCTCTTGCCGCTCCTTGCCGGCTCGAACGAAGTTCCGTTTCCCTTCGTCAGGCCGGATCGCAGCAGCTTCCGCAGCGACTTTGCGCACGGCTGGTTCGTCTCAATTGGCGAACGAGTGCTGAAATTAACAGGGACGAAGTTAGTTTCTCGTGAAACAAGAGACGCTTTGTGGTAACAAAGGCTTCCTCGCAACTTTGCACCTTTCGGTGACTGTGTCGCGGGGATTGTATTTCAAGTAGCGCGACGTGAATAGCTGTCGCGCAAATTTGCGTCAAAAAAAAAAAAAAAAAAAAAAGAAGAAAGAGATCGATACTCACTCGTTTCGACGATTGCCAATCGGCATTTGCTCCCAACAGTGCAACGCCTGCGCCAGGGAAACCTCGTCGATCTTGACCAACTGCCAATCCCTCTTCGTCAGAACGCTGTGACTGATGCAGCTCGGCGCAAAGACTGCGCTGACGTTCTCGAACGTCTGTCGCAGACTGTCGCCCATCTTGTGTATGTAATCCCATTGTTGCTTGGTCACCGGTGCGCCCACGTTATCCGCCGACATCTGCGCCTCGTCGAACAGCCATTGGAAAACGAACAGCGGCGCTGTAAATTTCGAGAGAGGAGTGAAGAACAAATTCGCGTTTGAATGTTGTTCGGCAATGGGTTTTTCATTTACCAGTCAACGTCGGATACAATCTGTAGCCAAAGTAGCACCTCCACGGTTCGTCTGGGTGCTCGTTGGCGCAGTTGCGCGGCATTCGAGCTTTCCAAAGTTCCATCCCCTTGTGAACGACGTCAACCGGTGACAAACCGTTGGGCGAGTAGGGAACCCTGTCCAGGAACCATCCCGAATCGGACACGCCTCTGATCGCGATGTGTTTCAAGCCTGCCGTGGCGGAATTTTAATTAACGAAAGTTGCTACACCTCAGCAGGCGCGAAAGGAGGGGCCGAAAGTGTAGCTTACCCAGGTTGTGATGAACCAAGCTGTGCACGTGGTCCAGGTTCAACATGACGCCGGTCCCACCGGCGCTGCTGCCGGCCAAAAGAAGCGAGCTCGCGTTCTCGAGTCCGAGGGAAACCAGATCCCGCACCACTTGCAGCACAATCTCTGCGCCCATGAACGAGAACATCTCGTTCGGCGAAGCTCTGGTGCCGCTCCAACTGTCGCTCGTGCAGTAAGGGACGAATCTGCGAAGGGACGAGCGAATTTCTCGTTAAGAAAGGTTGATCGTCTGATCGCTTTTTCGAGTCGAGTGTAACGACGATAAAAAAATTTCGGTACACGAGAGAAGGACGATCTTGTCGAGATGGACAATACCTACACGTGATTCGCGTTCCACCAGTACGGATTCTCCTCCGGGTTCGCTGATAACAGGCCACCAACTGCAATCATCGACAGTTTTTTCAAAATCAGTTATTCGACAACGTTGATTGTTTCAACAACATTTGTTGATCGTTCGAATTTACGATGCAAACGATGCAACATGCTGTCGCGTGTCGCGAGACTCATCGAACAATCGATGGAGGAGACTGTGGAACGACGTTCGTTTGAATACTTATTTAACAAAACAGAGAAAAGACTATCGATTTATTTATAGTTTTTTTTCTTTTTTTGCGTTATAGGGAGTCCTACTGTATGTCGAGTCAGACGAAGCTACTCACTGTCGCGTGTCTCAGGCCACTGAGTGGACGTCATCAGATGCCTCAGCCTGAGCCACCTGTTTCTGCAGCTTTTGTGATCGTAGCAGTACCAGCCGCCTTCCAGAAAAATGATCCATCTCTTGGAGCCGTGCGACTTCCGCAGATAAAACCCCGCCTGCGATCCGTCGTTGCATGTGATCGACCTGTTGCTCAGGTAGACCCTCTTTAAGCCCCTCTGCTCCTCCAGGCCGTACTTCTCCAGAATCTTGATCAACTTCTGGATCGTGTTCCCCTGGATCGCTGTCGTGCCAGAAGACACCGAAACGGTGTTCGTCGGTTTCTCCCCGGCGGCCATCGTCGACGCGAGAACCATCAGGCACACGGCCATCTGAAATTCGTTCGTGCTCTAAAATTCTAAAATTCCAAGTGCTCGTAATTTTTTGACAATTTCTGCCGCTGGTTGCAACTTTTAGAGAGTTGTTATTTGCCAGCTTTGAAGCGCAGTTGTGCAAAATTTTGTTCTGCCAAAATGCAACTTTATAAAAAAAGAAGTCTGTTTTCAGAAACCAAGTGGACAAACTTTGGAGTTTCGTTTCGTAAAGGGAACTCTTTCAACCTCGAGCAATGTGATCGCAAACTGAATCAACGCGTTTCACTGTTAAAAACTGGGAACGACGGGATTCAACCTGTTAAGCAAATACATCTTGCCGGATCGTCATCAGTAAATTTATAGAAAATCGAAAACACCGAAACACTGTATGAGGTATAAGAAACATAGGGTGGAAACTTTAAGAAATCTCCTTAACGATAGGAAGAATTTGGGGCAAATAATTTGAAGACGTTGAGTTATTCCGGGCGCGTAGACGAGCAACGATTGACGTTTGTATTTTTAACTGCGCAACACGGTGTAACAGACGAGGTCTCACGCTCGTGTGATCATTAGGATCATTAGGGGTACAAACTTGCACGAAGGGCGAAGGATAAAATTCAACGTCGAGCTCGTGGCAAAATCGTAGTAGCAGCGGAATTGCGACGCGTCGCCATCTTTCGTCTGCACGAAGGGGGCAGAGGGACCCGTTAACCGTAACGACCGTTTCCAACCACCTCTCGAATTTCACCTGTACGCTAATATAACATACGATCTACGTCGTTCGCAACATTCGCTGAAAGAGCGAGCGCAACAATTTCAAATCGGCCAATTTCCTTGCCCCCTCGCCCCTTCTTCGGCCACCTGTTTCACGGCAGACCTGTAATTTCTCCGTCGACAGGGATTTTCACCGTGGGGCCATAGAAAGCAATAACAACGTAGGGACGGGCCGGTAACAAACGAGCAAGCAGGCCGCGGGAATAATTTAAAAGGAGGAAACGTCGTTCCTTCGCGGCGCCACTCGCTCTTTCTTCTCCTTGCCTCCCATTACTACAAAGTAGTAACTCTCGTGTGTTTCGCCGCAATTCTTTCCTTCAGTCTTTATCCACTTTTCTTTCATACGTGCACACAGGGTGTCCCGATAGATGTGTATCTCGTTTCCGATCAAATCGAATTTCGAACGTCTGTAATTCCAGACGAAAATAGTAGGTTAATGGAAAATGCTCGTTCGGTTCACAATTGGCCTGACGCGCGCGTACTCGATGGATTTTCCAAACTTTCCCTCAGAAACAGAGAATCCCGCGAATAAAATGTAAAATATAATATGATAATGTGTGTGAAAGTGGTCTGAGTGGACAATTTAAAAAAAATGAGTTTATCAGTTATTTCGCGCCACATTCTTTTAAACTTGATAGTACAATCTGACATGATTTCTAAGAAACTGTAAAAATTGTGTTGGATGTTGCGTCGTTAAATGGAATTCAGTTGATGTTCACTTCTATAGTAGACTAACAATAAGTCAATCGCACTCTCGTGAATTTGTTATTTAATATTGGGAAAATAATTGATTATTTTGCTATCGGATACCCAGAAAAGTGCCAATTTTTATCGGTCATAATAAGTATTCTGGTTAACAACTAACGTGTGTATGTAACCATACATAATTGAGATGCATATATGTATAGTCTTGTGAATGAAATTTTTTAGTTTGTATAATATCATTTTATCTGAAAGTGATTTTAGCAGGGGTACCCCAGAAAATCGGGCCTCTTCAGGTGCAACGAAAATTAGCGATTGGTTGATTTGGGTCATGTGACTCGTGAAAGGGCGTGGGCTAGACCTCGAGTAGGAGTGGCGTTGTCTGGTAATTTGTTTTGTATCGATTCGAATGTTTGCGTTTCAATAAAATTTTATGGCAAAAAGGTCGTCTTCGTTTTCTAGTCAGAATAGTTGCTTCTGGTCTTGTCAGTGAGACGAATCGTGCAGTTTTTATTCCACAATATCATTTTCCGTGTAAAATCAGCTCTCTGCTGCGCCGTGATTGTTGCAACACCCTGTACGCGCAACACGCACGTGTTCCTACACAGTCGCTTTGTTTGATTCTTTCTCTCTCCCTCTCTCTGACCGGTGGTAGGCTAGTTCCTATCACAATGTCAGCTACTTAGGATCAAGTTCCAGCTTTCAGAACGGTAGCCGGCGGCGGAAACACCTCGGAAACAGAAGCTTGTTCTGGCGGGCAGTGCCAGGATGAAAGGGAGCCGCCCAGCTGTGGACGCTGGAAAGGAGAAACGTTATTGCGACGCAATTATGATCAGGCATAATGGACCGCGAACACCGGATCGCCTTCGGAGCACGTATCGAAACACGCCGCTGGCGAGAAACAAGCTCTGTTTGCTGCCGCGACCGTGAAGCGGATGACTTCGATGACGCTCTCGACTCTTATTCAGGTAAACGAACTTGATTACAATTTCTTGCGTTTCTTTTTTCTTTTTCTTTGCAATTTGAATTATTTCAAAAGTAACTCGCTGAAATGTTGCGTATACGCGCAAATTTTTATTTTTATTATTATTTTCCGTTTCATCGTTGGCAAACAAAACCGTATCGATCCCAGTCTCCCTCCATTATCAAAACTGATCCTAATTGCTCACAAGAGAGAGAGAGAAGGGGAGAGAGAGACAGGACGATCCTCGATCGTCGTTAATTATCCTCCACTCGCCGAGAGAATATCAAAGTTCCGTTAACCACGGCTAATCCGCGCAGCGTCGTAAATATCATTTACACGGAACTGCAAGGGATAGTCGGAAGATTTCACGGTTCGATGACGTTGGAAATCGTAGCGGGAAAACTCGTCGGCCGGTTTTGTCCTACCGATCCGGGGAGAATTTCCTCGCTCGACCCTAGCCTCGGAAGGCTTGAAACGCGATCACCAGCAGAGCATTTCGTAGGCGATTTTACGATCGGAGGGGGGGCACCCGCCGAGAAACCGCGACGAATCTGAACTTTCGGGCAGATCGTAAATAAAATTCACGAGCCCGGACCCTCCCACGCTTTGCGTAACCGCTTTATTATGCCATAAATCAAACTGTCCCTGCGCGCGAATGCCCGAGAATTACCGAACCGGAGGGCTGGCTGCCTTCCTGAAAAATTCTCCTGGAAAAAAAAAAGAAAAGGGACGAAGAGAAAGAGAGAGAGAGAGAATTCCCTTCTCTGTGGAAGCGATAGTCCTCTGTCGCTTTAATTCGACGATTCTCTGTCCACACTATTAATTCTGTACGGTTTACCGTGGACGCTCGAGGACGTAAAAAAAGGGGGGGGGGGTTGCAGCATTGTTACAACAGCGGCCCGGGCTTTGGCTCATGGTTCTGGGCAATCTACCTTTTTATAGGTACCGTTTTTTCATCTCGCGAGAATTCTAATTCGATGACCGGAGTCAAAAACATTTTGCGCGCCGGTGGCTCGAAACTTCCCGATCGTTTAATTACTCCGATTAATCGGATTTTCAGGGATCAACGAACCGCCGCGATCAATCTCCGCGAGTGTGGAGTACTCTCTGGTAATCCACTTGCATCCCCTTTAAATTTACAATCCCCCTGAATCCGCGTATAATTCGGGCGTGTCTCCCAAAAGAACTTGTCTCGGTGTGCTTATGGAAACCTCTCTCTATCTCTCTCTTTCGTCCTTCCCGTTTCGTCACTCTCTGCTCCCTCAGACTCCTGGCTGCTCCTTTTCTCTCTTCCGTATCCGGCGCATTAGAGGGTGTTCTGGGCGTGAAGGTGTCCGTCATAATTTGCCAGCCGGCGCATAATCCCCGTGACAAAGGCCGACAAAGTGACGGCTGTTACTGGCCGCCGGCCTTTATGCTCAGCCTAAGCTAAGATTCCGGTAGCAGGTAAAGCGTTTAAAGATTCCGGCCATCCGAGTCGGGATAGATGAATCACGACACCGCTAAGCTCACTTTGCTCCGAGATGGAACTCTCCGCTCTCTTTCGTCGTTTCTTTCGCTCCCTGCTTTGCATTTTTTTTTTCTTTTTTTCATCCGAGCTAAACTATAAACGTTCGACTTATGTATGTTGGACGTAAATTTGCAGTTCGGAATGTCGGCGATTGAAAAGATAAGCAGCGAATCACTTGGGCCCGAGTAATTGAAAAATCAGAAGGATTCCCTTCCGAGATAAACCGTTTCGGAGCCATTCTCCTTTGAGTGGAAAGAATTTAATAATCGCCGCGTGAAAACGTACATCGTCCCTTGATTTCTCCACCCTGCTCCTGTCCGTATCACCGAATTTCGCAGCGCGCAAGCCGCTTATCGCCCCCCCGCATCCACTGTGCCAATTTCGCCCTCCTACCCCCCGCGGCTTTTCTCGCAACCCCACACGCTTATCCACAAAGAATCTTTGATGTCGCGCATGAATGTATGCAAAGAATTCATTTACGAAATTGGATTTTTGTGCGAAGAAGCCCCGCAAAAAAGGAAATTCCCCGTCGATACGCGTAGGGCGTTTCACAGGAAGGGCAGGAGTTTGAGATAAAATTTTCCCAAAGATCGATCGATAGACTTTTCTTTTCCTCCTTCTGTTGCTTTCGAATGTAGTTTAAAAAATTCTCCCTCTCGTTCGAGAGCTAATTATTATCGAGATCATCTTTCCGACTTTAGTTTCTAATCTTTGTCATCCGACTCTCCAATAGTCGATCTCTACTTTCACCTCAGAGGGCCTTTCCTTGCCCTATATCTCGTTCCGACTTTCTTCGTCAGAGTCGAGTCTTCTTCCAATTACCGATGGAACTGCTCGAATCGTCAAGTTTTACCGTGAAGGTAAACATCGATTCAAAGGGATATTCCTTTTCTCTCATTTTGCGAGAATCCCCCTTTTGCTGAATTTTATCACTGAAAGTGATTTTAGCAGGGGTAACCAAGAAAATCGGGCCTCTTCAGGTGCAACGCTGATGCAACGAAAATTAGCGATTGGTTGATTTGGGTCACGTGATTCGCGAGGGGGCGTGGCGTAGACCTCGAGTAGGAGTGGCGTTCTCTGGTACTGTAATTTGTTTTGCATCGATTCAAACGTTTGCATATCGATAAAATTTTATGTCAAAAAAGTCGTCTTCGTTTCCTAGTCCCAGAACAGTTGTTTCTGGACCTTTCAGTGAGACGAATCGTACTGAGGTACAAGTCGTGCAGTGTTTTTATCCTCGGGATCGTGCAAACAGCTCTTTCCGACGAAATCAACCCTTGAGAGACTCGCTGCGACGTTTCGACTCGAAGCAATGGCAATTTCCTCCGCTGTCTACAGCGACTCCTTTTCTTCCACCCCGCCCCCTTTGCCACCCCCGCGGGGAAGGTCGATTCGTTTCGCGGGTGCTCCGGTGGTGACCGGTGGTGCGTGGCATTCCATCGAACGCGCGCTTACGAGCCACCTCTCTCTCGTGCGCGCCTCCACTTTCTCTCTTTTTCTCTCGTCTCTCCTCGGTACTCCTTGCTCTTCGGTGGACGCGAAAACAAGTTAAAAATAGCCAGCGAGCGGATCGCGGTCGGCACCTTTGAGGCCGCGGCTCGGGAACCCGCAACAGTCGTTGATCGTTCGCATCGTGTTTCGTCGTCCGGATGTTGATGATGATGGTGAGAGACCGTCTCGTTACCATTACGAGGGCCGCTCACGCAGCCGGCTAACACGCACCGCAAACCTTGCATTACCATAACCGCGTGCACACAGAACCGCGTCCGCCGCTTCTTCTTCTTCTTCATGGGGGCTTCTTCTATCGAGCGTGCAACAAGGAAGGAAAAGAGTGAAGCGAGAGACGGGGTCGAGAGAAGGGAGAAAGAGGGGATAAAAGAGGGAGAGAGGCGAACCGCCGCGATGTGGCGTGCTTTCGAGCTTACCGCGGGTTTAACGATCTTACATCGCGATTCTTGGCGAACGGTTTTACTGCCCGGGGACCTGTTAGCTCCTCTACCAAGATTGACTGCAATTGTCAGCCGCCTTTAGCATCCCCTTTCGCCGCCTTCACCGGGGGGAGGTTTAACCCGTCTCGTTTGCTCGCGTTTCTATTAAGCCGTCTCGCGACTTCTCCGCCACGATCTCCCCCTCTCTCCCGATTAAAATTTACTACCTTTGCGACTCGGTTGGTAATTTGCTTAACAAATTGAAAATTTCGTTTCTTTTCGAAAGATTTTTCAATGTTGAAACAAGAAAGCTTCTGAAAAAGAGCGATCGCGTGCAACGCGTTTCATTCTCTACGTTGATTCATTACGGCGAAAGATAAGCCGTATCGGGAATGATTCATGCCACGCTTAGCTGTTTGGTCTATTAACGAATGGATGCGATAATTGCGGGAAACTAGTTCTGACTAGAAAATAAAGACGACTTTTTTGCCATAAAATTTGAATCGATACAAAATAAATTACAGCGATCGCTCAGTACCAGACAACGCCACTCCTACTCGAGGTCTACGCCACGCCCCCTCGCGAATCACGTGACCCAAATCAACCAATCGCTAATTTTCGTTGCATCAGCGTTGCACCTGAAGAGGCCCCATTTTCTGGGTCCCCCCCGCTAAAATCACTTTCAGTGATAAAATTTGCACAACTGCCAGTAGATCATTTGCTTGTCCAGCACGGACAGTTTTCGATACAAGTACAATTACATCTATAGGCGTGTGTCAATTTTAGAAAAATTGAACGGAACAATTTCGAATGCTTTCTATCCAACTTCTCCCGCCATAAATAAGAGTGTAATAAATAAATAAATATATATATCTCATATTTCACGCGGGCTTGAGTGCAATTTTCGCACCCCTAACTCACGCTTTCCTCGCGCCACCCTGCGAAACTTTCTCCCTCTCGAATTTATGGTGTCTGTGCGACTCTTATATTGAATTTATAGCACTCGCGCGCTTCGACGATAAATGGTCGAAAGCACTAAACGTCGTTGCGGCTCGTTAAATCGTCGCCACGTCTAATACTTGTCGTGCTGTATGATGAACTTGAAAATTCAAGGATTCGTGGAACTGGGGCTATCTACGCTACCTTGGCATACGATCGAAGACACTTGCACGATACAAAGCGACTGATATTTCAGCACATTCGCGGAATACACCTCTCCACTTAAGCGTCCGATTTCGGCTTCAATTGCAGACGCTTAAATGGGGAGTGTTGTAACAAGAATCGTTCTCCAGAGACTCGGAGACACGCAGCACAACACGGATCACTTTTTTCACGGCAACGAGAGCAAAGGCGAGAGGAGAGAGAGAGAGAGAGAGAGAGAGAGAGAGACGACAGGCAGCTAAGCAAGGAGAGTTTAGACCGGACATCCCAGTCCAGCCTCTAGTCCGGTTCGACATCTATCCTCGTCGACAGCTCAATCGATGGAACTGGTCGCGATCGGCGGATCTTCTGGCGGAAGAGAGCGGCGCGTCGCTTAAAGAGACCGACAACCTCGAAGTGAGGAGAAGGAGGAGTAGGAGGGGGAGGAGGAAGAAGAAGAAGAAGAAGCAGCGTGTGCGCGGAACATCTCAAACGCGCCGTCATCCGTGCCAAAGATACATTTCCAAGCGTCGATGGAGTTTCGAGCCCTCGATGGAGAGATGTCGATGGCCTCGTTAAGCCGAGGTTAAGCGACGCGCGCGACGATGATTTCCACGCGTGTGCACTCGAGATACCGGGTGGTAGGTGCTTTCTGCAAACTGTCGACCTTTCACTTGAGAACTCGATCGCTTTTCACTGCACCCTCCGATGATCCTTCCCCGAGTGAAACAGTCGGGAGCTAAAATTTTCAATCGGTTTCACCCGGAGGTCGTTCAACTTGGAAATATTGAACCAGGAGCATGCATTACTTACGAGTTCGCGGCAAACGGTAGCGAATTGTTTTCTAAAAATTTGGGGGGGGTAAAATGAAATGCTCATCGATGAACGGAAAGCAAGAAGAAAGAAAGAGAGAGAGAGAACACGCATCGGAGTAAGGAGTAGATGAGGCACGCGGTAATTTACGGTGAAGTACTCGAGGACGAGAGAAGGACGTCAGCTGCACGGCAGAGAGAGAAAGGCACGTAGAGAAAGTGACAGGATAGAGGTAAGTAGATAGACCGCGAGAAGAGAAGACACTGGACCGCAGTGGGGGGACTGGAGGAAGAGAGGACGGGAGAATAGGAGAAGGAGGATGAACAGACGAGGAAGAGGAAGCGGCGAGAGGCGGGAGGATGGGGTCAGAGAGGAAGGAAGAGGGAGCAGGTGGCAAGATAGGGTACACGCCAGTGGATTAAGGCGCGGAGCGGCGAGTCAAAGAGATTTTCTCCCCGTCCCGTCTCGGCGGGGGCCCCTCGGCCTAACAAGGGCTGAAATATGACTGCCGCAGCCCTACCTTTGCCTCGCCTTAGCCTCTGCCACGGCTTTGGCCGCCGTGCGCCGTGCTTCGAAACCAACCATGGAAAAGCGAATGAGATATCCGTTGCCGACTAATTTATCGGCCGCTCTCTTCCCTTTCGCTGGCAACAGCGACACACGAAGGGATCAACGCACTTCCCTTGAACTTTCTCGATTTTTTCGCGATACCCATTCCGCGTTGGTACCTCGGCCCTTGGGCAGAAATCGCTCGGTCGTTTCGTTACCAATTGGTAGCAATTAACGAGAGATCTTCGTGTTTTTTACACCTTGATATTAAGCAAATCTCGTGGATGGAATGACGTCGGAGGGAGGGGAGAACGCGCAAGAACGACGTTTAAGTTTGGAGTAAATGAAAGACGTTTAAGAAAGGGTAAAAAGCGGTTTAACGATACGCGAATAGTGGACGGAGCAGGTGGCGCGCTTGCGAATTGAAGTTTAAGGAGAGCGAGACTTTTTGTTCGGGCACCGTTGGACAGTTTGTTCGTTAGGGGAATCCTTTCTTGTCGCGAGCACGTTTGAAATTGCAAAGATTTTTAATCGTCGAACGTCAAGTGAAAAATGATCGAACAATCGGAGGATTCCGAAATGTTCTTTAAAAATTCTCTGCTCTCGTGTTTGTCGAAGCGAAACAAAAATGTAAAGAGGAACGAGTAACTCTACGTTGTCGATTGTGTTCCCTTTGGGCCGACGACGATCGTTATCGCGGGATAATTGTCAAAAAGCGTTGTCACTTGAGAGGTGGAGATTCTGAGCCAGGCATTCGCGGTTTCGCGGCCAGTTGTAACGAATCGCGCGAGATTACGATCGCTCGTACTTTTCTACGGGGCGCAACGACCGTGATTGCTTCGTAAGCAGTGGCCACTCGGTGCACTTAAAAACCGCAATTTGCACGAGCCGCGGCTCGAAAGGTGTCCCACGCCTGCGAGAGACCGCAGCGCGGCAGTGGCATCCGCGATTTCCGGCCGGTAGGAAATTGCCGAAATTACCAAAATCTCAGCAACGTCCCGGGAAGAAGAACGAGAGTATAAAGAGTTCGCAGAAAACATTAACGGATCCGTTTGTCCTCCTTTCTCTCCCTTTCTCTCTCTCTCTCTCTCTTTCTCTCAAATCGTTTGAGAATGAGATTACAAATTCGTATGTTAAGCAGAAAAGCCTCGAGTCACGAAGTCGATCCTCGACGCGTTTCTTCACGGTTCATTACACCGCGTAATCGCCAAGACATTTATATTCCGCCTAAGATTTCTCTCTCGGTGCTGGTATTGTGCCGTCGACCTAGATGCGCTAATTGGCCGATTCGATCGATTGTCTTCTGCTTCAGACACTCAGCTCCTCCGAGGAACTTGGATAATCGAGTGAATGCAAATCGGAGTAAGCGTATATCGGGCCAATAAGGTTGTTTCCGCGAAAAGCGAAAAAAATGTCGTTCGTCTCGTCTTTGATGAGATCGAAAAATGGCGTAAAGATGGCGTAAAGATGGCGTGCGGCGATGCGCGGGAGAAACGTATCGGAGTACTAACAGCGTGCAAAGTAATCGCGAGCGTGGTGGTGATTGCACGGTGGTCGTGACTGTCGGTTACGGTGATGGTGATGGTGATGGTGATGGTGATGGTGATGGTGATGGCGATGGCGATGGTGATGGCGATGGTGATGGTGATGGTGATGGTGGTGGTAGTGATGGTGGTGGTGGTGGAGGACGGTGGCGTTGGTGGTGGCGCTGGCTTTGGCCACTGCTAGCGGTGCTATAGCGGCCGTGATGGCAATGGTAGCGGTGGTCCATCGGAGTAAATATATTGGATGGTGGTAGGATTGGTGGCGGTGTCTTCCGCTCTCTACTTGAGCCGCGTGCCCGCTCGCTCGTTCACGCCCGAGGTGCGCCTTTGATGTGCCGCCTACACCGCGTTCTTGCTAACTCTCGCGCCGCCGACCGCGCCGGATTCTGTTTTTCTTCCCTGGCAAAAATCTTCTCTCCTCCTCCCCCCACCCTCTCTTTACCCTCGTTGCGGCAACTCTAGTCTATATACACGTTCCGTTCTCTCACGTCCTCTCGCCTGCTTCTGCTTCTGCTTCTGCTTCGTCTTCTTCTTGTTTTTTCTTTTTCTTTTTTTTTTTTTTGTCGTTACTCCTGCGGCTGGTTGCTCGTAGCCGGTAATAAACGAGGAGTCGGAAAAATCGCCAACAGAAGGGGAAGCGTCCGACGACGACGGCCTTGATTCGGAGGCGAAACGGAGGATCGATTATCGCCGGTCGTTTGAGGAATCGACCGCAGCGGAAATGACGTTTTTACCGGGCCCTCTCTCTTCTCGAGTGGCACGTACGTACTAGGCTAGCCTGCAAATTACTCCACCGAGCAAACTTCTTCGTTTCGAGTTTTCGAAGAGAATTCGATTTGTTCGATGTTTCGACTTCCCGTCGGAGATTAATTTACAAAGAAATTCAACGATCGTGGATCGCGCCTGGTTTGCGAGACCTTCGTGACCGAGCGTGCGTCAAAAAGCGAGAACGGCGCGTCAGTTTCTCGATGAGATCGCGTTACGAAAACGACGCGGAACAAAGAGACGTTCGAACGAGAGCGGCCGCCTCGAGGCGAGTTAGATGAAATCGAACCCAACATGGTAGCAGTTGCGTAGGCCAATCATTTTACGGGGGCTTATTCTCTCTTTCTCTCTCTCCCCTCTCTTTCGTTCACGGACATTCTTCACGCGTGCTCGGTCCGCGCGCGAATCCTCCGGCTGCGCATCCTTACGCTTTCCGGAAGCCCCCGCGAACTTCGGCGCACTTCAAAGGTTCTCCCGGCGTTGATCAGCGCGCCGCCGTACAAATCGATAATGCGATTCATAGTTGCTCCGTGACGAGGTTTCGCCGTAGCCTTTTGTAACGCGGACACCCTGGCCGACGCGCACGTGATCGCTCGCAGCCTCCGGGGATCCAACAGTCCTGCTTTACGAGTCCAACTCGCCGATACACACGATGTGCACGACTATCTCTCCCTTTTACTTTTTATCGTTCAATTCCAATTTTCCAGCCTGTCAGACTGTCCTACCGATTCTTGTCAACTGTACGAATATTTGTTAAATTAATTGAAAATTTATCGGAGCTCGCGCGTCTGGTTTATCAGGTTCATCGTCGCAAGAAAGCAGAAGCAATTCTTCAGAGTTGGCCCGAGTCAAAGGGCTTTTGAAGAGGCGCCTCAACAAATTTGCAAACGGTTAGCGAGGGCACTCATATTTATTCAGCCGTTCGTTTTTCTTTACCTCCTCGAAGGCCCGCGTCACTACCGCCTCTCTGTCTAGTCGCTTCCTTTGATTCTTCCTGTTGGTTCACTCTTCCATCTTTGTCCTCTTGCTGCTGCTTCCCTCTCATCAGCTGTTTTCCGATCTATCCTCTTTCCCATTACTCGCGAGATACTCGAGTAGTAAGCGACTACTCGCACCTCTTCGTCTCTTTGTTATTCTTTCGTTTCAAGCGAATCCTTTCGATTTCGTATTTTAGTACCTTCCCGCTTTTATTCTGTTCTCTCTCTCTCTCTTTTTTTTGTCAGTCTCAATTCTTTTCTACCCAACTCTTTCTCTCTTTTTTCCTCTGTCAAACCTTCAACCAGTTGCGCCCCGCATCTCCTTCGACCCTTATCAAATCCACGGATTCTCGATCCGATCCTTTTTCTTTTCTCCGCATCCTCAGCGTCTTCCGTCAAACCTTCGATCCTTTGCCCTTTACCTTCCATCCTTACTCCTCTCCGCGTTAAATCCCCCCCCCCCCCCCCTTCTGCCCCGCTCAAACGCTTTCACTCGCTCAACTTCGACCTTTCTTTATCTATACGCGTTTAACTCTTCGCTCTTTCTCTCTCCGACTTTCCCTTTCCCTTTCCCTTTCCTTCAAAATGTTCACCTTCTTGCGCATCTCTCGCGTTCAAGATTAATCCTTTGCCCCCAAACTTTTCTTGTATCATTTACCAGCGATTATTTATTTATCACTTTGCGAATAAAATGACATAGCACTGAGAATAATCATTCGAATGGCATTCAACACGAAATTTTGCTGATTATATCTTTCTAATATGTGATATCGTTCATTGTGGGTTTGCTAGAACAAGTATAATGTACAAGAGTTAATGACACATAGTTTCAATCCTTGGAAAAATAATATCCTCCGCTATTTTTTAAACTTTTGCAAGAAGCAATAAGAAGTCTAACTTATGCGAATTATTCCAATGAGTGTCAAGTTGAGACTCGAGAAATTTCTTCTTCTGAAATTCTTCTCTTTTGTTCTTCCCACGTCGTTATCATCAACAGCTCCCACTAGGCTGTTACACATCATCAATTGTACACGCAAATTATAAAAAAAACCTCTCGCGCTGGAACGACATGCCACGCACGTCGAGATCTTTTGTCCCAAAAAATTGCAATATTTTCTCAGTTTTAAGTATATTTAATTGCAAGCCAGACAAAACAGATGATAAATTGATCACTTCTCAATAATTTCTGTCCAGTGATATCATACCGACGAGTTCAAAAACAAAGCGACGAATTATCGTGTACGGTTCGGTCACTCGTTACGGTCCGCAATCAGTTGCCAGCGCAAGTGGTCAAGTACGTCTCCTCAGAAAGAACAGTACGTACGTAACGATCGGACAGATCATTCAACAATCGTGCTTACGTGACCATCCCCTCGTATCAAATCTCTGTTTGTCCTCCAATGGATCTACCTCTCGCGTCACCCTCTGCCACCCCCGCCTGGTGTATCTTGGCTCTCGTTCCTTCCTCGTCCCTTCGTGGCCCGTTCGCTCGCTGTACGCGTACACGTCCGTGTATATCGGTCCGTGGCGCACAGTCGGTTCACCAAGTACACCCGGACCAGGGAGGTAGGAGACAGAGACGTGCGCAAGAGGGAGAGAGCGAGAGAGAGGGAGAAGCGGAGCGGCGTTTGATCTCACCGCCAAGGCAGATCGGCAAAAGGCCTTTTTCTGCGGGCTCCGAGAGAGCTTCAAGCCGACCTCAAAGACTTGACTGATGACTTGCGGCCACGACGACTCCGTGCGCACACGGGCACACGGAGGCCTCGCGAATCAACGCGGGGGACAAACCGACTGTTTCCGCGCTCTCTTGCGAGAGAGAGAGACGAAGAGAAAAACGAACGAACGCGGCAAATAGAAGCAGAGGAGGATGGTTCGCGTACGAGCCGCCGATTTCCTGCGAACGACGCGTGCCTACTCGCGTGTCCAACTGAAAGCGGGCTCCGATCCTCTGAATTCACCTACTCCAATCCTCTCATCGATGGTTTACGGATGGTCGCGGCAGAGTTTCGTCCACCGGAGAATTGAATTTTTCGATACTCGGTGTAATTGAAATTCCTAACTCTCCCACTAACTCTACGAACACTGTTTTTTACAAAATCATCGGGGATGCGATTAATCGACACGGCTTTTCCTGAGCGAATTTCTTTCTGGCGTCGAAACAGGGACAAAAATACTAGATCCGCTGTTTGAAACGAAGAAGAAAAGAAAGAATAGAATTTGAAAAGACTTTCTGAATCCATGTCGACGGAACGGAAAGGATTAAAATCTTTCGCAGGACGGATCGCTCCACGTCAAAGCACTGTCCGAAAAAAAAGAGAGAAAAAAAGCGCCAAGTCATTCGTATAATAGACACATACCAAATAAATAGCAATCGGCGAGAGATCGACGTATCCTACCAGGAAACGAGTTCCGCGATTTCATCCTGGCGTCATTGTCCCGGCTACCACGGTGCTTACATAACGAACCGAGAACCATCAATTACCGCGTTGCATGAAGCGGCCGTTCGCCACGCAACAGAGCTCTCCGAGTGCCCTGCGACGCGTATAAATCGACCGTCGCCCCGGAAAAAATCGGGAAAAGTCCCTTCGGAGGGACTTCGTTTTCGGACAGGATTCGCAAGAATCCTACGTCGAGAACGTACGAGACGAAGGGGTAGCGACGAAGAGAGTGTATCCGTCTCGTGGTACACGTGGCCAGTGGAGAACGAAGAGCACGAGAGCGAGCAACTACGTAACAAGGGAGAGGCGAGAGAGTGAGAGAAAGGTAGAAAAGAGAAAGAGAAAGGGAGCATCGGGGGCTAGTCAGGTCAGCGTCGCCGACGGCTGGCTGGGTTGTAGGGTATACGAGGAAGAGGAGCGTTGTTCTTGGGCCCGCCGTTCGGCGAGGGATGGCTCGGAGGAGAGGAACTGTCGGCTCCTTTGAAGTCGGTCGGTACCGTGTGTAATTAGGCCGCCGCTCCCCACCCCGCCCTCAGCCTCTGATCTCGCCGCGCTGTGTCGCTAATTGCTCACCGCCCCACGGCAAAGCGTCGTCGTCGTCGTCGTCGTCGTCGTCGTCGTCGTTGTCGTCGTTGTCGTCATCGTTATCCTCGTTGAATTCTACGTCAGAGACCCAGTCGTCGTCGTCGTCGTCGTCGTCGTCGTCGCGATCGTCACGGAGGAAGACTCGTCGCGGAGTCGTTGTTGATTCGGGTTTGCCGAGTCCTCTTAAAGTGTAACGAACTAGACAACCTGCCTCGTCTAAACCAAACATCAACGTGGACGTGTGCTAATTTCTCGCCAGGGGCTATGCACCCTGGAGTAGCCGAAGAGTGTAAACGACCAAAGCGATCCACGGAGCTATTCTCCATTGCCATCTGCGCGATTTCACGAGACAGGGGTTCGAATTCAACCTTTCGTTCGTAAATCCTTCGGTATACACACTTTTTGGAGCATTCGAACGTGGAGGCGACCCGCGATTTCGTTGGGCGTACACAGCCGGGATTCTTTACGAGCCTCCGCAACGCCACTCCTCTCGTTTTTGACGTTCACATTCCGACTCCGCCGCGGCACAATCTCCCGGCTAGGAAAAACGCGCGGCCGCTAATTCACCGTCTCGCAGCCGAGACAATGACTCGGTATTCAGGACATTCGGTCGAACGCGGAGAGACACGCGGAACGGAGTGAGAGTTCGTTGCGAAAGTAACCGCAGACACCTTAAAATCCAACCGATCCGATCGAGCCACGCGAACGTACGTCGTTACTTTCTTGGGGAAGAAGAGGAAATTGAAATTTCGAGCCTCAGGAAGCGACAGGTTGAACTCCCGAGGCCGTAAGCTCGAGCGGAGAGCTCGAGAATATAATCGAACGAATTAATCAGCGACTCGCGCGATCAAAATCGCGAGCCTGTAATTTGTTTCGTCGGTGTTCTTTCGTTCGAGACACCGTAACGGATCCGGATGAAGTAGCTGCACGTCGATGTAACGAGTTAGAAGCGTAATTAAGATCCGCACGAGATTTGCTACGCATTTGCGTACAATTCGTACATCGTACGCTCGTCTCGTTACTCGGAGGCAGGATCGCGTTAATTGTAAATCGTTCGAGATTTCCTTCAAATTCACTTCGGAGTAGAGAGAGAATCCCGGCAAGATGAACAGAGGACCGTGAATCGGAGAGAGACTCGACCGCAAATCCTGACCGAAAATCTACCATTGGCGAGTCGAAACAAAACTGTTCCGGTGGAAACGCGGTGGAGAGGCCAATAGATAAGAGATAGAAGGGTTTAACGAGCCAGTCGGTAGAAGAGGAGAACGAGGGGAGAGAATCGGTGCAAAGACTATGCACGGCGCGCAAGATCACAGACGGGATCCCGATGTAAACAGGCTTAAACCGCAATCTCTCTCTCTCTCTGCCTTTCGGCTCTTTCTCCCGTTCGAGTACTTGTTGCTCGTCTGCCCTTTGATGTCGGTCATGCACTGCTCGAAATCAATTTGGACTCATTAACGGGGCTGGAACACGGTGCCAAAGAATATCTGAGCAAACATCGCGTGCCATTAACCTTGCCTCCTTTAGCAGGTGCCGCGGAGGACGGGCCATCTTCTTCTTCTTCTTCTTCTTCTTCTTCGTCGTTGTCGTCGTCGTCGTCCTCCCCTCCGCCTTTCTTTTGTTCCTCGCGAGCGTTTCCGACCCCCTGACTACGAGAGACACGCGTTACGATCCCAATCAGATCGCAGACTCTCCTTTTCACGTTTTTGGACGTCCTTCGATTCTCTTTCTTTTTTTTTCGATTAGAAAGATCTTTTCTCTGTTTGCGGGAAATTTGACATTGGAACGGAAAATTTTGGAGGTAATGTTTGCCACATGAGAGAAATTTCTGCCTTGAAGAACGAATTTAAGAAGGTCGAAGGTTAAACTTCAAAGCTCGGGAAGAAATTCTCTCAGTTCGATAATAATTTGACGCGTGTTCCCTCCTTCAAAGCAGATGTTTCCGTTCATCGCGCGATTTCCTTGACAACTCGACATGTCGCGATAACCCGATTATTATGAAATTCCATTCTGGAGCCATTGCCAAGAGCACTCTTATTCCAGAAGAACATTACAAATGATTTTGAATAGTTTCCACGAATCTTTCTAACATCATTCAGCATAATTCTCCAAAAGTGTAAATTCCATAAATGTATAATTTGGAAATTGCCCGTTTATCAAATTTGTTAAAATAACTCAATAATCGAGAGAATTGACGAAATTTCACGAAGCAAGCAGAAAACAAACTTCATCGCCAAAGATCCATCGATCGACTTAACCTCTTGCGCTGGAATGACGTGCCACGCACGTCGAGAATTTTCTTTATCCCAAATTGCAATATTTTCTCAGTTTCTCTATGTATATTTAAGTATAACCCAGACAAAACAAGTAATAAATTTATTACATTTCAATAATTTCTATCACACCGAAAGAAAAAGAAAGCGACGAATTATCGTATACGGTTCGGTCACTCGTTATGGTCCGCGAACCAGTTGCCAGCGCAAGGGGTTAATCTCCCCGAGAAGATTTCACGAGAAGCAGGAGAAACAGGCGAAGTTTCTCTCTTTCTCTCTTGAAGTGGGCAGCTGCGTTCGCAATAAATTACAATGTCCTGCTCCTTTGAGGCGCAACGAAACGAGTCGTGGGCTTCGCGGGACAGCTCTGCGAGGAATCCGAACGTAATTAATCGAAGGGATAGAGAAAAGAAGGGGATGGCGGGGAGGGGGGGACGAACGTCGGAGTTTTGGCGCCACGTAGCCCTCCAGGAGTGGTGCAACCAAAGACACCAGCGCGCGGGGACCCACCAGGGCTTCGCAAAGAACCAGCCATAAATTCCGACGAGTCGTTCGTTCTCGCGGTTTGTCGCATGCGTCTAGATTCGCGGCCGTGATTTATTACGTGTTCGAAGATCGCGTGCGGTCTCGTTCCAGACGACGCAACGCGCCGGCTCCGACTCTGTCGAATCCATCCACGTTCGACTCACGACTCGAGCTCGAGTCCAACGATCTCGCTGCTTGGCTCCTTTGCTCCTTGGATCTAGCTCTTGGAAAGAACTTCACCGTGTTCTTCGTTTAATTGGCTGACTACTCTCGACATTTCCCCATTCTACTTTTCTTCCAATCGAATCTTGAAACTTTTTTGCTCCGAGTGCCGATTTCTTTTGCAATTTTCGCGGAAGATTAATCTTTTAGGTTACTTCGACCGTGGAGTTTTGACCGGTGAATTTTGGAAAGAGAAAGAGGTTGAAATAAGTACGAAGAAGTGTCTCAGAGCTGGCAAGAAATTTCGTACAGGCCGAGAGTTCAAAGGCGTTTTGCTAAATCGTGCTCAAAAGTTCAAGCTCGAGAGACTGTAAGCGAGAGATCTGAACGGAGGGGGGCAGATCGGGGGTGAAACATAACAAGAGCCCGTGAACGCTCGAAATGATCAAAGAGATTAAAAGAGGATCGGGTTGTCTTTCTGCTATTTTTCGTTCCACGCTTAGACAGGCTAACTTTTTTCCATCGAGATAAACAAAATGGAAACTTGCCGCTCCTCGACAATGTAAATTTTCCTCTCGCTATTTTCCCTGTTGTATTTGATCGTAATATTATTTCATTATATCGCGCTGTTTTCTTTTTCAAATTTCTCTTTAGTCTTGTGATATAATTATTTATATTATGTTATATAAATTGGAGCACAAAGATTGCAACAAGCTGTCGAAAAGAAAACAAAAAAAAAAAAGGAGAAGAAAATTCTAAACTCACCTGCAGTCCAACTCTCATCTTGCGTCCGGGTGCTCGCCGAGCCCCAGTTAAAAAAAAGCTTTCCCGATGTGAACGAACGTCACGTCTTCCCAATCACTCTTCGATCATCTTCGATCTCTGCACCTGTTCTCGCGACAATGATTCACAAGCTGTAAACTCCACGATAATCCGTCATACTCATCAACAGTGTCCAAGCCGTGGCATTCGACGTGACTCGATGGAGGATTTTTTGGAGAGAGAGAGAGAGAGAAAGAAAGAAAGAAACAAAACAAAACAAAACAAAACAAAACAAAAAGAAAAGAAAAAAAAACGGAGAAGAAAAGAGAAGAAATTTTCAGGGTTCGAGCGGAGGGCCACGTGGTGGCAGGAACGCGTGAAAACGCTCGGTGCAGCTCGAGCCGGTGTGCTCGATACACGTTCCCGGTTGACGGTCCGCGTCGTACTGCCGCCACTTTTCGCTTCGCACGCTTCCTCTTCTCTTCTCCTTCTTCGTTGGCTTCCTGCGGGCCGAGCCCTTCTTCGGAGTCACGAGGAGAGCCGGTGCGCGCACGTGCCGGCCACGGCCCGAGCAACAGCGGCCGACACCTCCTCTTCTTCGCGCTTCACCCTTTCTCCCGACCGGGTTCGCCGTTCGCCTCTCTTCTTGTCCGCTCGGCCGCTTTGTTGCTCCGCCGCTCGGCCTCTTCTTGCTCTTTTGCCGCTTGTTTGTTGTGGGTGTTTTCTCTGACGGCTGCCTCCGCGCCGCTCTTCGGAAGACCGCGGCCCTCCCCCCCCGGCCAAGATTAATTGACGGCGGATTTTTAAGGGAGGAACCCCTCCCACCTATCTCTCCCCTCTCCGACTTTCACCTCCGCGCTTTCCACCGACCAGCGCGCGACGACTTGATCGACGAGAGAAAGAGAGAGGGAAGGATTATTTACCTCGGTGTCCGGCCGATTTTCAGAATGTCTTCCTCGACAAGATATATATATATATATATAAACGCTGTTTCTCTCTGCAGGGGTGAAAATTCTAACTTCTAGGAAATTTATTCCCAATCTTTCAAAGCCTCGAAATTCGCTTCGAATTGGATCCGCGCGCGATATTTAACAAGTTGGAAGATCCTCAGGTGTGCTAGTCGTCCGAATGGAGTTGGAGGTTCCTTGCACCATCGGAGCTTGCCACCGACTGACAATCGGGCCAGGTTAAACCGCGCGAAGTAACCAGACAGCAGCGTCGGTGCGGAAGGGCACAGGGGGACGCGCCGAGTCACAGAGAATCGGCTGGAGAGGGACAAGGGTGGGGCGGCGAAGACGGTGTCGCGCGGAGGGTTGATTTCGCCAATCGTCCCTCCCCTTGGGGTAACGTTAGGATTCCAACTGCACGGGAAGACAGTATCTTGATTTCGTCCAAAGTTACAACAAAATAACAATGATAGCTCAGTTACCGATACTACCGATAGTGCAAAGTCCGTCCCTTGAATGTAAAATCAAACTTGAGCAACTCGACATTGTATCCAAGGTTTCTAGTAACCATCAAAGACTTTGATCTTGTAAAACTATCGACGAAATTTCCATCGGAGACGTTAAAGTAAAAGAAAATCTTTATAACGCAGTAGAGTAAATAAGTTTTTATTTATGTATTTTACGAAGAATTCGAGTCTCCAAAAGTACACTCTTTTATATCTATGAAACATTCGAACGATCATTTTGATCATTTTAGTAGTTCAATGACCAACGTATTCGCTTTTCATAATTACGAGAATCGTTTCCTCTTACTTTCATTATTGCATCTGTTTTGCGTTGTTTTACTTCATCGTTATCGTGCTTCTCCCGTTGGATAAATAAATAAGTAAATAAAATCGTGAACGAAAGCAAAAGTTAAAGCTGAAAACGAGTGACGTTAGTTTCAATGGAATTTTGAACGTTGCATTAACTTTTGGTGACATCAACTACGATGATGATGCGTGGTACGTATTTTGACTTTGCGAAACGCGAACGCGTGGTCCGCGAGAGAAGTTCGAGCGCAACGCTGTCCAATATATTTAGATTGCTTCACTTTAACTCGGAGTGTCCTTCCTCCTTTCCTCGTAATGTTACATAAAGTTTCGTCACTCCCTAATGAATACGATCCGTCGTCCAATATTT
>KQ435744.1:366527-390291 GCA_001276565.1 Melipona quadrifasciata
TTTACTTTCCATTTTTTCCCTATTTCTTCCAATTTCCTTTGCTCCTTATTATCGTTGCAATTCCGGCCAGGTATTATAAATACTTCGATCGTCTCGCAGTCAATTTCACACCGGATTATTAGCTTTACCCATTGAACTCGAAACCCAAAGGGCGACACTCCAAAGATTAAACGCGAGCCCCAACCAAACCTGCAAGGTTTAAACGCGATTCATCTGTACGGTTCTCACTCGTTAATTTCGCCCGCTTCGTCGCCTCGCCGACCCTCCAAAAACCACAGTACCATCCCTCGAGCTCTCTTCATTCATCCCCGTTCGAGTCGAAGCTCGTCCGAGTTAAAAATTGATTCGACACTACTACCATTCTGAGAGGGGGACACGATGCAAGGGAAATCGTGCGAGGAACGAAAGTAGTAGTAGGAGAAGGAGGAGAAGAAGAAGAAGCAGAAAATGGATTCCGTCTCTCCCGCTGGTAAAACTCGCCAGGAATTCCTGGGCCACGGCCGGCGTGGAGAACCTCCGCTGGTCCGGGGCCCCGGCTACGGGGGCAAGCCTCTTATCCACGGAGGATCGGTCCGTGACTTTTGTCGGTGCGCGTTCCCCGGGTCCTCTCTTTGAGTAATGGAAGTCGACCGAAATCAATTTCAATTCCTACGAGCCGGCGCTCGCTGGCCGCGCGCGCGGTTCCCTCTTTGAGAGAAGCTGCTCCCTCGTCGTTTTCAGCTTCCATGCGCGCCTCCCCTTGCTTAACACCTCCGGACTTTATGCGGTCGGGCCCCCTCGCTCTCGCCCGATCGGTCCCGCGCGCCGCGGTATGCCGACCATCTCGCGAATCCAACTCCTCTCCTCGGCGTGCCGTCTCTCGATCGTTCATCTCCCGATATTTGTCGCTTCTCCGCCGAGAGGAGAGCCCGAGGTGTTGGCGTTAGGAGCCGGGGCCTCTCTAAGGTCAAGCCGAGGAGGTTTCACCTCTCTTTCTTTCGAGAAACCTCCGTGTTCTGATCGACGCTCCGCGACTCGTTGTCTGCAGACTGCGGAGAACTCGTTCGTCGCCGAAACGAACGTTAAATCAGCCCCGGGGCCGAGATAGGGAAAACAAGCGGATGGAGAGCGAACGGAGAGTCGTCGGGCAGAGCCGAGGACTTTGCGGGTTTTACGAGGCTGTTTGAAATTCGGCAGGGTCGTAAAAAAGGGAGCCGGCGGAATCGGGGAAGAGCCGCCGCTGGATCTGGTCCGGTGGTGGCTGCGCGCCCGTGATTTCGTGCACCTGTTGTTTTTCGCCGCGAAACGCTCGAAACGCGATAAGATCGGCGAGGAGGCGCTGCGCGGGCGCGCGGAGCGTCGTCAGGCGGTGGGGAAGCGTTGTTGGCCTCGCGATCGCCAGGCCGAGTCAGCGTCGCCAGAGGATGAAGATATATCGCAGATAGCGGGGGCACCCGTGTACACCTGCGTAACGGCGGTTCGAACGCTCGTACTATAAAACTTAATTAACCCCTCGCGACGATTTATTCCGGCGTCGATTAAGGGGATCCCGCCCGATAATCTGGATCCGCTAGCCTCTTAAATCCCCCGCTCGTTTAAATCGCATTCGACCGCGGTTTCGCTAGCCGACCGTCCCCCTGCCACGGATTTACCTCGACGATACCATCCACGCCGCGTCGATACGTTTTATTGCTGGAAAGCATCGCCGAGGAGGAGGCTAACGCGCTGTTAATAAAGGCGAGAGATGGTCGGTAAATGGACGGGGGGAAGCGAAATCGGTTCGCGGCGAGCTGAGAGAGACGGTGAAAAATGCGATTATATTCTATAGTTTTAAACACGGTGGCCACGAACGTGTGGTGCTAACTCTAATCAACTCTCTATGTGAAATATTTATGCGACAAAAATTGGAGGCGAAAGGTTTTTTCGTTGGAAAATCTCCGGGGTACGTGCAAACACCTTCAGGTAGCCATTTCATTCGGAGTGGGCAACGACTGGTCTACACGTCCATTTCAGTTTATAAAATTCTCGTTTTAGCTGCCGTCTCGGTCGGACGAAACATTCGCGATGATGAGCTAAAAAACAAAACGCAACCAAGTTCGGTTAATGATACATCCTGCCTCCATATCGGGCTCTAAACGCGCGTGGCTAGTAAAAGACGCTGTAAAAAGACGGGAGGTTTCGTTTTCACAACACGCTCGCGATTATGAACGTCCCCGTTGGAAGAATACCGTACAGTTAACAGCTCGTTTTCGGCCCCCGTAAAAACGTTGCTCGTAATCATGTTGCCTGCTGTTTACTGCCGCCATGAAACCCCGGTATTAATCGATGTCCTTACACCTTTATCACCAAACTGCTGGTAGATGCACTCGTGCGGCTTGGTACCTCGGAATCCTTTGCCTCGTTACCAATAAACCACCGCGTGCTTTTCCGCGTTCTGGCCAACAAGACTTTGACGCATCGCCGTGTCAATCCGATTAATTCGACGAGTAAAAAAGCTTGGTGCTCAACAGCATTATATTATTATTATTTAAGTGGCTGCAACTTTTTTCTTAGATAAGATAATTCCCTCCGGGGATCAATTATCTCCGAACTCAATTTTCCGGTCCAGGGGCAAGTAATCATTCAATGATTGAATTTGTACTAGATTGTCCAATAGGTTCGTTTATCATTACGATTGATTATTCTTTAGAAATGAATTAGAAGTAACTTTTTACCAAAAAATTGCAAGGTATAACTGTATTTTTGTGTTCTTGATCAGAACATCGTTTTTTGCATTTTAATGTCACTGACGCAGATTTCAATAAACTTAAATCGTTCAGATAGCCATACTTTTATTTCTTGCAAGGACAAACTAATCTTTTTAATATTTTAAATATTGTCACGTTTACAGTGTTCCTTTTTCTCTGTACTTTCTTTACTCAATATCGATGGCTCGTGCACACTGTCCATTGCATTTTCTGCAATGTGCACGAACTTTTGAAATTTTTAGAAAAGTTTTCTAAAAACACCGAGAGGCGAACGAATTCGTTGCGCGATCCAACATTCCAGTTTAACGATCCTATATAAATAAAATATTAAATTAAAGACCTCACATTGGAGCTTTTACTCAGCTGTCGCTGAACGAGTTGATGGACAATTTCCTAAAAAAGAAAAGAAAAAAAAAAAGAGAGAGAGAAAAGGAGAAATGTACGCAAAGGATAATTCAGCCGCCAAGGGGATTATCGGTCAGTTGACCAGTTGTCCATCGATTTTCTTTTGACGGGAGAGACGTCAGGTCGGTAAAGTTAAAAGTCCCGTGGCTGGCGACAATCTGGACGTTTACGCACCGAAACGGTAATAATGACACAAAGATGCCGGCTTCCTCTCGGGGGGTACTGGTATATTGAGAGGCCGGGCGGCTGATTCCTCGGAACGAAAATCTTCTAAACCAAGGGCACGGTTCGTTAGCGTCATTGTAGCCGAGTCCAAATATTGTTGGATTCCTCTCCTACTGGACCTACAGCGAAGATTCCTGCCTTCCATGACATCGCCATTCTGCGATTGTTCGAGGGAGTGACGACTTTATGCGCGGCAACAGGGAATGGCCTGACGGCTTCTCTTTTCTTTTTCTTCTCCCTCCTCTTTTTTTTTTCTTTTTGTCCATTCGCTTCTGACGAGTCTGACGTTTTTCCCTCCTACCGTAGCTAGTCAATTACGTTACAGGAAACTGTTCGATTCGACTGAAAGTGGCCCGTAGCGTTCCACTGTAAACGGAGATTCATTCGGTTGCTTGTAAAGTTTGAAAAATTAAACGTTGGAAAAGATTCCACGCTAGATAGAAACTATTCGATTATCGAATTCGGTTCTAAGAATTTACGGCTGGATCGTTCCTTCACAGCGGATCGACTATCGATCGACTTTAATTGATCTTGCGGTCGCTGCCGCGACTGTTGGTATTGTTATCTTTGTCGAATTTGTCGAGAATGTCGAGCCGAAGGAACGAGCCGACGATCGAACGGGTGGTGGAGGCCGTCCTGCCGATGCCGCCCTCCATCGAACTCGTGCCGCTGCTCTTCGAGATTTTAACCGGCTTCGTCTCCGCCCAAATGTTCACCGCGAACTTTAATTCCGCTACCAGTGCCTCCCACGGGGTGACCTGCGAAAAGAAAGAAACACGTCGACTCGTTGCTGCGTAAAATTTCTTTTCTTTCGCGTACGAAAGAACATCGAGAACATCGTTTCTGGCATTTTTTTTTTTTTTTATCCTACTCGATTGGGAGAACTGTTGCGCGGTTATCCCAATTAAAACGGACCTTTCAAATGAAATCAACTTGCAGAAGCGATCTGACGATCCGACAGTTACTACCATCTTGCTAAATTCAAAGAGAGTTTTTACGAGACCAAGAAGAATCACTCCTCCGATCCTCTTGTACGCGCGTCGCGGAGGAAAATTTATCGCTGGTTTCGGCGGTGGGGGTGAAAGAGAAAGATCCAAGGGTAAGATAACGGTCTTGTGAGAAGAGACGCCGCGGTGGTGGAGAAAGAGAGAGAGAGAGAGAGACAGAGAGGGGCTCACCTTCTCCTTCACGGCGATCTTTCGTACATTCCATAGGAATTCAAAGACAGCGATGATGAATGAGCCGCAAGTCCCGATCAGAAGGACCAAGAAAACACCACCGACGTTGGCCAATCCTAATTCGCTCGACGACGTCGGCTCTTGTTCGGTTTTCGAGCACAGCCCGCCGCCCCGTTCCTCCCACCATTTCTTCTTCAGGTCCTGCAGCGTCCCCTTCTCCTGCAGCCTCAATATCGCGCCGCTTATGGGCGTCCTGTACGGTGAATCTAACGGAGAGAGAAATTTCCGCTCGTATCTCAAAGATTCGAAATGAGTGGAGATTTTGCTGTGGACTTACTTCGCGGCAGGGCGATACCGTATCCCTTGTTGTCGATAAGCCCGCCAACCTTGTCGAGGTCGCAGTTCCTCTCCATTCTGTACTCGATCGTGGTGGATTCCATGAGGAAAGCGTAGTCGTATTTCTTCAACACTCGATCGACGCCCTCGTCGTTCGATTTCGTGAACACGCTCGGCCTCGCCTCCTGCATCGCCGCCCACATCCGTTGGTACGTTGAATAATTCGAGTCCTGCGATATTGTTCAATCGGAGACAAGCATCAATGCGGATATGCACGCGTGTTTGAACGTTCGACAGAACTTTGATCGGAATTTCGTGGGAAGCAGAAAATCACGCAAGATCGTAGAACGATTGCATTCCTTCATCTTTAGTCAGGAAATTTTGTAAAAATTTGCTAAATTTACTAAAATTTTGTAAACTTGTAATTGTTTTGTGAGAAGAAATGTCAGTAAAAACGTGACCAAGGAAATTACAACGTTCTATGATGGGTGCAAATAAATTACTACTGTGTTGTTACAGCGTGTACTGTTTATGTGACAAATATTGATAAAAATTACAGGCGCAATCGCTCAGCACCAGACAACGCCACTCCTACTCTAGGTCTACGCCGCGCCCCCTCGCGAATCACGTGACCCAAATCAACCAATCGCTAATTTTCGTTGTAATCAGCGTTGCACCCAAAGAGGCCCGATTTTCTGGGTTACCCCCGCTAAAATCACTTTCAGTGATAAAAGCAACACATTCTTTCCTGTAATCTGAAAGTTCTTCATACATGTATGTTAAATTTGCTTCGTCGGTAACCTATTCGTCGCACGTTGCTCCCATTACAAATGTCAAACTCACCTTGAAGAAGCTGAGCGTGGATCCACCATCCACGGCGCCGTACTTGATCTTGGTCTGTTTGGCAAGATCTTCAACGCCTTTGATCGGATTGTCCATCTTCTCGGCGGTCAAGAAGGCGGCCAAATTAGCGGTGTACGAGGAGACCATAATCAGAGTGAAGAACCACCACATACCAGCGACCATTCGAATCGAGGGTGCTCTAACAAGTGAAACAGCGCAAGTACAAGTATATATACTCGATCGAAATCGAGGTCGTCGCGAGTGAGAAGCGTTCGAGTCGAAATGGATCAACGGTTGAGTGAGTAACGTGCTCATATTTAGTTGCTAGCTGGGCGCTAAACTGGCGCTGGAGCTGGTGGAGAGAATGATCGATGAAAATTGGAGTTGGCCGAAGTTGATCGACTCGATTCGGGATGGATTGAAACGGGTCGACGCAAATTGGGGATGATCAAAGCTGACCGATGCAAATTGGTGCCAGTCGGATGCGAATTGAAGCTGATCGAAGCGGATCGAGCAGCGCGTTGCAGCTGATCGAGGCAAATTAAAACAGGTTGAAGCGAGTAAGGGTTGATCGAAGTGGATTTGTCGCGAATTCGAGTTAGTTGAATCGTGTCTGTGGATTAGAGTATGCACACAGTAAAATATCCAAGCTTAGTTTCCTTATCCCGATGATCGTTCGATACTTTGAAACGATTAAAATAAGATGAATATTATCGACGGAATAAAATTTTAACTGGACGATATTACAAAACTGTATTGCAAGCGATCTCCCTCGAATTCGATAATCCGTTGTCAGAGTATATATTTACGCTAATGCGTGTGCGCAGAAAGTTGCTCGCAAAAGTATTCGAATTACTTGTTTGATTGCACCGAACGATCGCGACAGACTGATAATATTTCTCTCTGGTAAACAAATGAAATTTGTCGATTGTTGACGATTGGACGATCTTTCGACAGGTATTCTCTCTTTTTTAGTCGCCAATACCAATTAACAATTAAATATTCCATTCCATTTCGCGAAAGCAAGCGGGAAATGTATGCAAATTTCACGCGGTGGGGTAAATTGATGCGTTTGACTTCGATTAAGAAATAAACAAATTGTCGTCGGCGCTTTGCAAAGATCGCGGCAAGATCGTCTCATCGAAACGCGAAATCTGTCTACGGGCTTAACCAGCCGTGATCTACGTAGTCTAGATAAATCGTCTGGTAAGTACTCGAGGCTCGAGTGGATGGAACATCTCGACGACGCGGCGGCAGGAGACGGGGACAGCCGGTGCGTCGCGTTTTCCTAATTAAGCGCGCGAGCTAAAGAGCCCCGCGTATGCAAATGACGCCTGTTTGCCAAGCACGGCAAACGCGCGTGCGGATATCCCGCGAGCGTGCACAGGACGCCGGGTAAACAGAAACAAAGGACATTGTTTCTCGGCTCGCCTTCGCCGACAAATGGATCGCGGATCGCGATTAAATTGCCGCCGCGAGATATCGACCGGCGATACTCCTATTTATAATCTCCCTGTGCAAACGATCCGGCGAATTTTTCCCCCGCGATTCTTCAACGGGGCGCCCGACGTGCCGATTCCACGACGGACTGCTCTGTTCAATTTGTTTCAATTAATCGTTTCGATTTCGCGCGAATTATTTCGCACGTCGGCAATTTTCACCGATTCCGCACCCGCGGCAAGGTGCGCATTTACAATTTCAACGGGACGAAATATCTCTGCTGTAGTTGATATTACGTTTCACTTGGTGATGATCGAAGGTACGTTTTAAATTGAGCTTTGAAAAACGAGTGTTACACATTTTACGTACAACAGCGCGTAACGATGCGGTATTTAAATTGTACCGCGTAAAATGGATCAACTTTCTGCGCCAATGTTGGATACGAGGATAATTGATTAAAAAATGAAAAAATCTCGCGTGTCCGGGCGAGATTTCTCCTTCCCTCGGAACTGAGCCGGCTGGGAAAGAGACGCGGAGGATATTGCTTCTTCCATGCAAATCACGACGATTCGTGCCACCTTGGCGTCGCATGAGCAAGCGGCAGGGAGGCAGTTAGAGGGATTCGCCGTTGTTACCTGTCAGCATCGTCGTCTTTAGTCGGAACGTCGCGTCGTCAGTATGTGGTGAGCAAACACGCGCGACGTTACGAGCGGAGAGTTAGCGCCGTGCCGGCGTTAATAAGTGGGAAGCCGCCTCAAATATGTCCGGCAAACAGCGGCTCGTTAAGCTTAATTGTCGTGAAAAAAGGAGCACAGCGTCCCGGGGACACGGGGGGAGGGGAGGGAAAGGGAGAAGAAAGAAAAGCGCCGCCTCTGCTTTTGGCACCGTCTCTCTGTACACTTTTCTACAAACGCGATCCGCGGCGTTTGATTTCCTTAAGCAGAAAGCGAGAGAGAGAGAGAGAGAGAGAGAGAGAGTAACGTGCACGCGCGCCGGCAAAAGAAGATTTTTCGTTCCAAAAAAGCGCTTCCAGTAGCGCGGAGATTTTTATCAATTCGCAAGCTCAACTGCTCTTTAAGCTCTCGAGATATCGGGATGGTAAATTTAACGAGAGAACTGCGTAGACCATCCGGAATATTCTAGGTTTACTCTCGGCGTTTGCGTTTAATGGAATATCGTAATTCTTTTGTCCAACGTGGTTCCACTCGAGCCGGACTGCGTGGTTCTTTTGAATTAATTAAACTGGACCACCGAATTAAAATCTTGTGCAAACTCGACGTAGGCACGTAGGTACTGGAACGATGTCCCTTTTCTTCGAGATATGTATATATATATATATTTCACGTTGAATGTTCCTCGGTTATTAATAAACCGAGGAACCAGCGAGTAATTCCAGATAATTGCAGTTGCGCAGAACAAGGCGAACACAGAGCTGCGTCTCTTTGCGCGATGGTGTCGCGGCTTTGCACGCGTGCAAGACGGGCTGCGGTGGCGTAGGCGCTGCCTTGTTAAAATCGTTCGCCGGCTACCGGACTTACTTCGGAAGTATGTCAGAGCCCTGCTGCATGATAGAGCCGACAGTGAGCCACATAGAGTTCTTCAGGTCGAAACTATTTTCCAATTCCTCCGGGTCTGGATTGCACGGATGCGGATTGTCCCATTCGCCGGGCGCTATTCTGCAAATAAACCTTCGTTTTAAGACGCGGAATCCCTTAAGCGGCCGCCTCTTGGAACTTAATTCTTCTTCAAAAATACAAACAGCACACACTTGCGAGAAAATTCGCTTTCCTTGATCAAACTTTAATTCAGAAAAAAGACGAGTCGTTCAACTGTGAGTTACGGAAAGACAGCGAATAGATAGCAAACCTAACTTAAACCGAAACTTTGAATCGAAACGGTTCACCGATAGTTATCCAAAGCGAAACGACGAACGAAATAAAATCTAAGTTCGGCGTCTCTTGTTATCGTCACTTCTCACCTAGCCTGTAGAAACAGCATGATCGAAACTGCCAGGAAAGCAGTCGCCATGTAAAGCCAGACGTCGCTTGACAACGGTGACAGGAACGAGAACAGGTTCGGCTCCTTCTCCTCCGCTTTTCTGTACAAAATGCTGATACCTGACTTGGACATATTTCGGATGAAATGGCTGGAATCTCACGGCTGGAATCTAGAGGCGCGAATTCAAGAGGCGACGTGGGATTAAAACATTACCTAGGTTCATGAACGGCATCGTGAAGTCGACCGCGCTCTCCCGCTCGTACGTGATTGTCAGATCGCAGATAGCTAAATCCGCGTCCTGAAAGGATTTGCAAATAATCTCGAATCTTTAAATCGTTCTCCGATACTCGACAGCGGAGGAAGCTTAATCTTACGTCGGGAAGACGTGTTCTTAATCAGGGAGAGAGCACGCGCAATTGCAAACAGCTACGTACATGATTCAGCAGGCGTCCGATTAAACCGTTCCATTGCTTCGTTTCCTGGTCGTATGTGCCATATTTACCGTCCGGTACCAATTCGAACTCGTATTTAAAATTCAACAGCTTGGCAATCTCCTCGATGAGATCGATGCAGAAGCCCTCGTAACGCGTTTGCTCGATCAATATACCACGGGTTGCGCTGTCCTTCACTTCCATCACGTACGGCGGTCCCTGATGGATTGCCGCACGTTAATTACCACCGATTGTTGATACATTTTTTGGTTTTTGTTTCTCATTAAATGTAAAAATGTCGCGGAACGTGCCGCTCACCGTTTTGGTAGTGATCGTGAACTTCTTCTGTTCGATGGATTTGTACAGATAACTCTTGCGGTTTTTCTCGCTGTCGCCCAAGTCAAGGCCTTTCGGTAGCCAGTACCCTATTTGCACGCTCTCTTCCGGTCTGAAGTCCATAATTTGTATTTGAAAGGACTGACGTCGACCGTTGTCGTCGATCGTTATTGGCCCCGTGATCTTACCCCGGATCTTCCCTTCCTGCGACAGCTGTGGAAACGGGAAATATTTCTCCGTTAGGCTGACCACAAGCTTTGTGCTATGCAATTTCGCGCCTTGTTGTGTAATGAAACAAAAATAAACTCCCATAGCTATAGCAATGGGTTGTAGTAACAAGGTAGCGATAAAACTCTAACTTAAGATTATGCGCGTATCAGGGTTGCACAACTGGCGCAAATAAACATTAAAAAAAAAAAAAACCAAGCTTTGTGCAATCTACGTATATATATAAAGAGCCATTACCTCACGCATAAGGTTGGTAATGTTGGGACCTGCGCTGTATTTCTCGTCCCCTTCGCAAGAGAGCGGTACCGGGTCAATAGCTACAGACACGTTCCTCGCGTTCAAGGTCTCCAGCGTGTTGTACACCATGAAGACGGCGTCGTACAGGATGGCCGATTCCAGCTTCGTCACGTGAAAAGTTGAAAAGGAACTACTCCGATTTTACGTAAAATACGACGACGTCGTGCATTTAATCTCCGAGCGATTGCAAAATTCTTCGCATTTTTCTCTCGCGAAGCTTCGCCCCCCCCCCCTCCACCTTCCTCCCGGCACAGCGAGAGAGTCTTGCAATTTCGAGAAAAGATACCGGCGGTAATTTTCTAATTTGCAAGCTCGCCCGCGACGATCCGTCGCGATGAGAAATGAGACGTTGCGGCGTGCAATTTCGCAAAATTTCGCGAAACAACAACGCGTCTGCACGCGCGTCTCTATCCGCGTGGCGCGGGTACAAAGCGAATCGGCGGAGGCTAATGAAACGAAAATTAAGCCAGCCCGTCAGCTGCTCGTAAGTACCGTGTACCCGCGGCTGGAGAATGGAAGGCTGTTGTTGCATCCTTGAAACGGAGCGCGCCGAGTTAATGAAGAAATTACCTCCGACTTCGGTTGGTCCCAGATGGGCCGACGCTCGCGCTTACGCGCGATCGTTCGTTTCCCCGCTCGTGAAAATCACCGCGGCCGAAGGTTCGAAGAAACGGCTAGGTGAAAATTGGCCGAGGATGTCGGAGAAAGGTGCAACGAGTTTCTCGCGCGGCGAGGGCAGAGGGGAATTATTTCGCCGCTCGATTCTTCACGGTCTGAAGGATACTTTGCGAAATGAATGGAATTGCAGCTGACGGGAGGAAATGAGGGGAAATTTTTGCAATTGCCCTTTACACTGAGAATTTAAATTCGCTGAAGATGAAAAGGGAGAATGGCAAATTGTCCCTAATGGGTCAATTTCGGTGTAGTTTTATTTATTTTACTCGCTGCAATCCTCCGTCGAATGTTGAAATTTTAGCTCGAGGCAGTTGAAACATCTGTTGATTAAGCTTTTAGGGGAACAGAGGAACAAAATTATTTGTCAATTTGAGAAAAACGAGAGGTCCTGTTTGAGGTATCATCGAACGTTCGTTTATCTTCTACTTTTTTTAGGTCGTATCGACTGGTTATTATTTAGAGCTCTTTTAATACTACAGAGTGCAGAGAGTAACGGAGAAAAATTCCAAGAATGGCAAAGTCGTTTTCGGCGTAATGGAATATATCAATATCTAGGATGCAAATTTTGGCACATTAATTTGACAAGTAGTTCTCTAAATTAACTCAGCAAAGACAATTTCAAGAAAATTCTCGCAATACTTACCAAATTAATGTCTTCTACGTCGTTCTCCCGCAAGCTGAGTCCCGTGATGTTGGTCGCCGTCTTGTTTCGCACGTCCGAGATCGGCAATTTCGTCGAATCCTGTCAAACACGGTACGGCAAAGGTGAGATTTATTCCGCTCTCTGGACAAAAGGAGTGCGTTTAAAACCACCCACGGACGCATAAACATTCATGGTCCATTCATGACGGGAAGACCCTCGATAGACCCGCAGGCATAATAATGGAGATGCTCGTGTGAAGCTGCGGTAGCCGGTTGCACGCAAACCGTGTATAATTCCCCCAGCGACATAATTTTAAAAACTGTCGATTGCCAGCCGCAGCCGATTTCTATTTGGCGGCGGAGCCAACCGCTTGAACCGTACACCTACCTCATCTATCTTGGACCTGACTTGCCCAAATTCACGCTGAATTTCGAGGACGCGAGATTCGTCACGGTATATTCGTCTCAACGGGATTCGACGAGTAACGACCGCTGCAGCATCAGCTACCGTGAAACTCGGAATCTTAAGTGGACCGCCGTTTGAAGGGTCGTTCGCCCTGCCCTCTTGTTGTCCCAGTGCAACAAGCGGCAAATAACTTTGAAACTCTCTCTCTCTCTCTCTCTCTCTCCCTTCTGCAAACCTGTAAACGGTGTAGTTCGGAAGCTCTCTCTGAACGTTTGTTGACCGACGGTCGTTTTTCATCGACCAAAAGCAATTCTTTTTGGGACGGGATACTCGAAAAGCCGAGGAACCAACGGATGAAGCGATTCTTGGGACGAATCAGGTGAGAGGTGAAAAATTTTCTGACACAGCGCAGCACTTCTCGTTTGTCGATGACGCGATAAATTTGAGAAAATAATAGCACGAACACGCGCAAACCTTTCCAATCCAGCCTGGAACTATCGTTGGAACATATTTGCGCGACTGGAGGAGGGGGAGGTGTTCAGGGTTATCGAAATGTTAGGGTCATCCACTCTCGGGTCTCGGACTGCAGCCGTCGTTCAACGAGGCTTCGTCTTCCACGAATCTCTCGACAGGCCCCTGGACAAACATAGATACATCGTGAAATTCCACGCGGATTCATACGACGCGGCACGCCTTTTTCCTCCTAGTGCTTCGCTCTCTGTGTACACGGGCAAATTTCGAATATTTGCGAACGCCGGAGAGAGGAACGTCCAAACAACTTCCGTCGAGCTGTCGCTGTGATCAAAGTGCTTCGTCTACGGCTTAAAGCTGGCGCATGACGATTTTAAAGGGGAACTAGACGAATATTATTGCCTGCTTTCAGCACGACGATTCTGTCGTTGTTTGCTTCCAGGCGAAAGATGGAGAGAACTCTCGAAGTGACGATAGGGTTGATCGGTGAAGTGCGAACTCAGCGTCGTTTCGAAGATTCGGACACTGAGTCGTCGTCGATCAACTTTGGTCAGCCTGTCGCCATCGACCTTCGTCAAACGTGTCCTCAAAGGGACACCCGACTCCCCCGTAAATCGCGAAAGTTGGCAGCTTTCGCCAAAAGTTTGCACTGTCTTTGGGAACTGCATTGCCTTTGGGTTTCCTACGCGTCGCCCTGAGGATCGTCGTGTTGTTTTACTTAATAAAAAAGAGAGAGAGAGAGAGAGAGAGAAACGAAGAATAAAAGGAGAAAAAGGAAAAAATAAAAGGGAGGAAAGCCTCGACGCGTCGTTATTTATGGAGGTATTGTTACGTGCTCGATGGTAATGCGTCGTAAAAAGAAAAAAAAAAGAACGGATTCCGGGGGGATGATGAGGGGTAAAGGAATGTTCAGGCGGAACGCCATTACCGGCGTATCGCTGAAAACAATTACTCGCAGCAATTTATGGGTCCGTTTAATAAAAAGCCTGGCAATTGTAACCTGGCTAACGCAGTTACCACGCCGCGGAGGGTGAACGTGACCGCAACGGTGCTCCGTGCGAATTTATTAATGAAATTTCCTTGGAAAAATCGTCACCGATTCGCCCTTTCCTCTCCGCTTGACTCGTTACGCGTTTCGAAACGCCACGGCCGGACTCTGAATGTTTATGCAAATTTACAATTCTTTGCAAGTCGTTGGTAAGTATCACTCGTCGTTATTATGTTTTTATAATTACGGTGAGATTATTTTCGCTAACCGTGAAACTTATTCTAAGAAAGATTAACTCTTTGTGGGTGGTTGGTAAGTGTACTTACCACTTGTCACACGCGTACGTTACTACCGATCCTTATCGATCATTTTTAAAATTTTTACCTATGTACGACAAGTACTCGAGAAACGTGACAAACAATCGCGTCAGAGGAATTCTCCACACTTCGATTTTCTCTTACCAGCCAAGCCACAAAAGTAGCGTACAAAGGATTGATCAAGAACGTCGTGTCAGTCTTTCCTGCGACTACTGAATGGGAAAATTGTCGGTCCCGACGAGATCCACGTGTACAGTGATATATAAAGTGGAATGTGATAGAGAGTAATACCAGGTAAGTGACCAAGAAATTACAGTAATCCCCCAGCAGTTTCACTTCCTTCGCCCGATTTAGCACCTCGATGACGTTGCTCGGGCTGACGTCGATAATCACGTTGCAGATGGACAGCGCGCGAAGCTCCTTCAAGACTGGTCGATAGTCCATCCCAACGCTCAGCCTTCTTATCGTCACTATGCTGTCTCTCTTTCGCTGGAGGGACAGCGCTTTCTGGATCCGCGACAGACTGTCGTTGTTCTCGTAGACAGCCGCGAAAGTGTTCCATTTCATCGACTCGACCACGTCGGCGATCGCCTGCGGGCAAGATTTTCCGTGGCCTTTGTTATCGCGATAGGACGATACTCGATAGTCTTGGGTCGGATAATCCCGCTTGGGTTGTCTAACTCCCCCCCCCCTCCCCCTTCCCAATAGTTAATTTCGCACATATGCCGCCGTTAAACTGTTAACGATTATGGCACACGCTCTGGCGCACGCGCGCAACGGCGTAACTCCGATAGCAGCGCACTAGCGACAGAGGTGCAACTGCAATCATAGAAATTTAACGAGCTACAAGCAATGACGTATTAATTGCAGCAGTGGAAATGGAAGCGGCGTAAGTGCAACTGCACGGGTATTACAGGCGATCCAAAACCCAGTTGCCGAAAATGCAAACAGTCTAACGCGATAATACGAATTTAACGAGGCAAATGTTCGATAATTCGAGGGGCAACGATCCATTTAGCTGTATAACGATTTAGCGAGACGAAAGTAACGAAAGCGGGGAAGAAGAAAGAAAAAAACTGCACGACTCGTACCCCTGAAAGGCCCAGAAGCAACTGTTCCGACTAGGAAACAAAGACGACCTTTTTTGTCATAAAATTTCATGGATACGCAAACATTTGAATCGATACAAAACAAATTACAGCACCAGACAACGCCACTCCTACTCGCGGTCTATGCCACGCCCCCTCGCGAACCAAATCAACCAATCGCTAATTTTCGTTGCATCAGCGTTGCACCTGAAGGGGCCCGATTTTCAAGGTTACTCACTTTCAGTGATAAAAAAAACGCGCGAATGATTTATCGTTGGCTGTCTTCTGTTTCTCGAACGAAAGTGTGCACCTTTTTTTCCCCAGCGGAAATTGTAAAGAGCACACGTCGCGATTCTATACGCAGACGAGAGGTAAAGCACGAATGCGAGTACTTTGAATGTTCAAGCGCTTAACAGCGATATTCAAGTGTTCAACAGCATTCAACATTTTATCCTAATTACCAGCTGAACTCTCGTAGAGTTACTTACGCTACAATTGCTTACAAATGTCACAAAGTAAAAAACTGCACGAAAGGAAGATAAAATTCCACAATTTCTCAGATTTCATCGTGCAGCTGTCCTTCTGAATACTGGTACGAAAAATGTAATAGAAAAGATGCATTTGCCACGCAGCATATCGGTATAATTTCGCCCCCGTACTTCCTAACAGACGAATTTCGAATTCATTATTAACATTGCTATTTAAACGCCAATTTCTATCAAATTGTTATAATTTTGAATAATTAATTTCCGTTTCGGGCATTCAATGGCGGGAAATGGAAATTCGTATTATTATTACAATAATCAAACATCGTCATTACGTATACACGTATCGCGTGTACGTTAATTTATTTATATCTTTGGCAACGATGCCATCTCGTTAATGACTAAATATATTTTTCAGCCACCGCGTAACGCGGAAATTTGGGAGCTCGACGGAAAATGGATTTATGGCCTTTAAATGGAAACACGTATGTATTACAGTTCTCCGCGCGAGAAATGCTCGTTCGCGAACGTGGAAAATCGTCGGGAATTCATTACGCTGGATCGGTGTCAATCGAGGAAACGTCGAACGTCGAACGTCGCCGTGCTCGCGATAAATTAACGAAACAACCGTCGATCGTTGTTTTCTAGTCGCGCGAGTGAATATTCGACGGAAAAGTGAAAATTCGAACGCTCTTTCCTGCTGCGTGGCTGTGTAAAAATGCCACAAAAGGGGTGTCACGGCAATAAAACGGAAAAAGGAGGGAAAAAAGGTACGCGTCGAACGAAATAGAAACCTTCAAAGGACCAGAGACAGAATATCGAAATATTTTTACGTTCGTGCGCGCGCGTGAAAGAATTTTCTGACAAAATCCATGATATTTCGCGGATCGGCGACACATGGCCGAGTCAAAAAGAGACAACGGGTGTGTGCGAATTTCGCCTCGCCGATTCGTGCTTAGTTTAAACGTGCGTTGCATTTGCAAGATACTTTAGAAAGCGTTCGAACCGCACGAAACTTTTCGCTTTTCGTTCACGCTGCGACTACGGAGAGGAAATGTTTAGTGACTTGCGACTTCTTCTCCTTCTTCGTTTCTCGATGTCTTGCGTGCGCTTTAACGCTTCCTCTGCACTCCCATTTCCCGTTTTGTCCACCGGGATCATATTTATGCATCAAGCACGGCCACCGGCGCATGTACCAATTACCATGAGATTTACTCAACCTAACAAAAACACACGCGCGTTTTAATTGCGCCATAAAGACCGAAACGTGAAGTAATCCTTTACGCCTGCCACGCTCGTTCATCGACAATTTTAATTAGACTTAATCGACGAGCCCTTCCGCTCGACCCCTCCGCACTCTCCCTTTTCCCGCTTCCACGGTCTCTCTCTCTCGACTCGTATCAACCTGCGTTCGTTTGTTTTTCGCGCGGTGGCGCGGTGTCCGTGAAAAGACCGGCAGAATAAAAAACTCATCCGGCGTCGTTAGCCGAAGTTCGGTCTTTGATCGCGCTCATTAGCCTCGACTAGCCGGTTTAATGCGCCAGCCACTTCGAAGCCCGCTCGATTTGCCTCGTTAAACGAGTAATTTAAAATGCATCGGAACGAGTAATTTAAAATCCTTCGTCGCCCTCGGTGCTCGCCCCCTCGGCTCGTCATTTTTCCATTTCCCGGTGCCTTTGCCTCTTGCCGAAGCAAAGTCGTTCGCGACGAGAAAGTTTCACTTCGAAAGGACGAAGCGGCGAGAAAGTTTCGGGACATCGGAACGACGAGATTTTTGTCTACGAATAAAAAATGCGGCGACGTTTCAATTTCAATTTTTCGGCGGAATTTTGGTCGATGAGAGTCGCTCGCTGCAGGTCCCTACCTCCAAAGGACTAACCTCGGCAGATACAAATTTTTCTGCTGTTCAAAATTGACGTACCAATTGCCAAGCTGGACATCTCGGCTTCTGCGTCTACATTTTTCTTAGAGACTGTAACCTCAATATATCAAAGTATTTGTATTCCTATTCCGTACTGATATGTGGCTGCGATAAACCTCAAACGAGGTTTCAAAGCTTAAATAGAGAAGAACAATTTATAATACGTGCAATAATGAGAGAACACTTGGTAAAGTATAAGGTAAACCATTAGGTACTTACACATAGCATGATAGCTCTCGAAGAGGAGAAACAAAATTTGAAACTGTAATATTAATCGCACTTTGAAGTTAGTAATTTTCCGATCGATATTTATTTATTTTCGGCGAGTACTATCGATTTTAGCGGGGGTAAACCAGAAAATTGGGCCTCTTCAGGTGCAACGCTGACGCAACGAAAATTAGCGATTGGTTGATTTGGGTCGCGTGATTCGCGAGGGGGCGTGGCGTAGGCCTCGAGTGGGAGTGGCGTTGTCTGGTACTGAGCGATCGCGCCTGCAATTTGTTTTGTATCGATTCAAATTTTTGCATGTCAATAAAATTTCATGGCAAAAACATCGTCTTCATTTCCTTTCAGTGAGACGAATCGTACTGGGGTACGAGTCGTGCAGTTTTTTTCTATTCACCATGTATATACGTGTTTTCACGCGGGTGAAAGACTCTATCAGCGCTGTATCAATTTTTGAGTTCTAGGGAGCTTTCGACCAGACTCTCGACCAAGTTGTTGGCAGCCCGGCGCGCAGCGCGCAATTTCGAGCAGAAACTCTCTATATTCTACGTGAGCAATTTCGCGAAACAATTTGTCCGAGGGCAAGGAACGAAAACTCCACGACAGAAAGTGGCAATTAGCTCGGCCTGTGCGAGATTTTCCGCTTACTTTGCTAACCATGTCGCTGTCGGGGAACACGTTGGTCGTCATCGGCATCGGATTTTTCGGCTCCTGGCCGTCCTGCAGCTCCTCGTTCTGCCGCCAGACGTAGTCCATGTGCGGCACGTCGAACCGCGCCGCGATGCTCGCGACAATCCCGTAAGTGTACGGGCTCGATGGACCGAAGATTGCCGTCACACCCTCCTCCAGAAGCTCGCAAGCTGCAACACGTTGAAGCGTGTTACCTCGGCCAGTCGTCGGTGGTCCGCGCAAATTGCACGTTGCAGAGTGCGGCCATCTTGGGATTGGCTGCGCCATCGAGGCCACCGCGTAAATTGTTATTTGAGGAAACCTCGGAACGCTATAACCTCGGAACGGAACGGAACGGAACGGAAGGGCGGTGGCCGGCTGGTGTTTCGATAAATTTTGATTAGATTCGTTTCTACAGTTTTCTGGAATTCCTGTATCGAATTAGGACTACGCTTTTTCGTTCGTATCGGAGAGAGAGAAGAACGCGTGTTCCCGATTCCTTCGACGACGAAGGAAATTCCCTGGGATTTTTCAGACGAAAGTTAATCGATATCCCGTCTTTCGACAGTCGTCGAGTTGGCGTAGGAGATACGACACTCGACGAGTACGACGATCATCGAGACGTAATCTTATTACTCGTTCCGATTTGAAGGGGATGAAGAGAGAAAAAAAAAGAAGGAAAATTAATTGTTTAAACATCGAGCGTTGCCATCTCCGAGGCAAAAGAGGTTCAATTACGCTTTATTGTTATCGTTGCATCTTCGCGATCTGTTCTCCAGCTAATAGGATTTAAGGCGAAATTTTTCATGTCGAGCGGGACTCGATACTCGTCGCGTTTCCTCTGCAAATTAATCGGCGGGGTGAAACGACATAAATTTCTCGTTTCATCGATCGGTCGTATATACTCGCCCTTTTTGATTGGTTTAATTAGCAGCTTTGAACTTGCAGTCGACTGAATTGAACGAACTGATTTCACTTGGCGTTGAAAACGATTCGCGATGGCAGCAAATACGTCCCCATTTTAGAAGTCTTATAATGAAGAGTAACAAAGGCCGCTGAAAATTTTTGAGGTACTTCTTTCGGCCGTTGTTAGAAAAAACGCGTTTGGTTGCAGTTTAATCTTTCTCGCACTTACTCTAAATAAAACAGTAACAAAGGTCAACCTACTCCAGATCTAGGATACACGTTCGTCGCGTCAATCGATAAATGAAGCCGCCAAAAATTTTCCAAAACTCATTATAAAGTTCGATAGGGTGAACAAAGGTGATTGTGCCATTTTTTGGCATCTGGTTGCAGTCTGATTTAATTTCTTTCTTTTGGTTTTTTCCTGGTACGCCTCTGAATAAAATGACAATAAAATCTAAACACGCGAGGGTACGCATTTGCTGTCATTCGCCAGAGTGAAATCGACAAATGAAGCTGCTAAAAATTTTCGAAAACTCATTGAAACGTTCGATAGGGCGAATCACCGGAAAAACGCATCTGGTTGCAGTTCAAATTTCTTTCCCCCTCTGAATAAAATAAAATAATAACAAAATCTAAACTCACGAGTATTTCTCCGGATCTAGGGTAAGCATTTGCTGTCGCTCGAAGCTGCTGAAAATTTTTAAAATTCGTTGTAAACCTCTTCTTTTGGCTAGTTTTCCATTTGGCCAGAGAAACGCGTTCGGTTTCAGTTTTAATCTCTTGGCTTAATCGCACGCCTCTAAATGAAGTAGACGCGGTGGCACGGGGGAAATTCTATGAGCAGCAGCGCGTGCATGCATATATGTATACGTGTGTATATGTATGTGTGTTGGGTATTCATACGAACCAGCAGCGGCGGTCTTGAAGCTGTCGGTATTAACCTCCACCAGCTTTATGATGGGCTCCAGCTCGAATGCGGGCGCGACGCGCTCGGATCTCGTCTTATTCACCGCCTTTTCGAACGCAGCTATGTGCTTCTCCTCGCCTGCATGAAAGATTGCGCCTGACAACAACAGAAAACGTGACGTATTATCCCCGCCGTCTTATCGGTGCCATTACCTCGCTGATTCTAAAGTTTTCTCCGAACGTTCTTGGCTTTGATCAATCCTTACGGGCCCGTTCCCATGGATGGAAATGGCTCTTGCAACGATTGATTAATAACTCCATAAAGGAACCGAGGGAGTAATCTCCGAGTATCTGGATTTCCGTTTGAACAGAAATCTCCCGGAATACGGATTCATTGCGAGCTCGTCGGCATTTTCGCAAAGTGAAAATCTTATCGCGCCCTCGGAGAGCGGTTGCGGCCCAGTTCCGTGGACTTTCGTTTCAAATATGAAAAACGAATTTTTAGAAATTAACAGTTCGCTACTCTCGGCGAGTGTTTTGTATACATTTTTGTAATTGGCGAGTCGAGAGTACCGAAATGGAGAGTGGCGGAGCAGAGGTAAAACAAGTTACCCGGAAGATGGAATTCCATTATGGTCGTATCGTAATTCCGCGCCTCGGCAGCCGGAGAGGGTTTCTAGCCTCGTGCCGGTACACGTCTCACGATCACGAAGTTTTGAAGTGGGCGACGTCGAAAACAATTCAATCAAGAGCAATCGGCTCTGCTCCCGGATGATCAATGCGAAGTCGAAGAACAATCGGGCCGATTGTTCCCCGAATATTAATATTCCGCAGGAACGGCGGGATCGATACCCCAAGTTACGATCGAAGTTCCCGCCGAAGGCAAAACAACGTCCCCCGAGTGATAAAAGTAAAATCGACGAATTATCATCTTACCTCCTATAGAGATGAGACGAAAGTCGAGCAACTTTGAAATGGGTTCTGTTTGAAACGCGAGTCGCGCAACTTTCTCGTGGAATGTTCTCAAAAATGAAAGTTTCCAGACGGAGCACGCGGAGAACTTGTGAAATTTCTCTCTGTCGGCGGATAATTTGTTCGTCGTTGTTAAAAAAAGGAAAATAGAAAATGCCGATACCGTTCAATGAACAGTACTCGAAATAACTCGTTTCCTGTGGAACTTTTGTTTTCGCGCAGATTCTGAAATATCCGTACTTCCAATTGTAAATTACACTTTTTTCCCGTAAAAACAGATGTCGTTTTTAAACGAGAATCTTTTTTTAAAAAAGAACCTTGTTTCCAAATCGCTTGTTTTTCGACTCGAAAAAGTTTCAACGGAAAGCGGAAGGTCGGGGTAACGAGCAAAGATCGAAACCACCAGGCACGATTTAACGCGAATTAGCAGTAGATCCCGGGGCCGGGTAGGATCAAACTTTTTGTTTCTTTCATTGGCGCTCGATCGCACGTCGTTGAATTTCCACCGGAAGAAAGCGATTTCGCCGGCGAGAAAATTGTCCAATCTCGGTCGGAGCTTCTGCCTTCCGTCGCGCCCTCGGCCAATCTTTCGGCCGAGCCACGCTCGAGCGAGTTCGAAAGTCGTCGTCGGCTGAAACAACGTGTTACGAACGCTCGCGAGGGGAAAGTCGATCGCCTCGCCTCGCCTCGCCTCCCCTCTTCCCCCCCACCCCCCGGTGTTTCGTCGAATGAAAATTCGCCCTCGGGACGCCACGAAACGATCCGGCGTTTCACGCTGTCGGAATTTAATTAGAAACGTCGACGTCCGGTTAGTTAGACGAGAGGGAGCGCATTTGCCCGACAACTGCGACTCGCCGTCGTCGAACGTAAATGCAAGCAGTTCGATTTTACCCCGCTCTCTGGTTCCCTCCAGTTCGATTCTTTTTCTCTCTTCTCAGTCACGCGGGGGGACGGGAGAAGGTCTTCGCGACATGCAAGGAAATTAAAGTCGTCGTGCTTCCCGCGGGGGAAGCGTCGAAGGGGACGATGATTTTTCGAAATTTTACAACTTTTCATTACCCAAGATTTTTTTCAATTTACCCCATTGCAGGGGACACAACCCAGACTGCAGTATGGTTGTAACATTCTCACGACGTAGACCTAGATGATATCAAGGCCATGAGGTAATCGTCAAAAATTTCATGGGCCTGACCATCTAAACACCGTGAGATAAGAGACGCTTTCCGACCCCTTGAGGGCAAAGAATATAGAGTCAGGGTATAAAAGGCGCCAACAGAGTTAGTTATCCGCAGTTTGTTACTAGGTGGTCCACGTCTGGTGAGTTCTTCCGCGTGTGCAGTCTACTTAGCTCTCGCGTCAAACGGACAATAGAAACAATTACCGTCGTACACCGTCTTTGTATACTCGCGCATCTCTGTATTATTATTATTATTATTATATATTTTTTATTTATTATATATATATTTTTTATCATTATATATACATTATATATATTTTTTTATTAGTGTAAAATAGAGGCCATCAAAAACACAAAACCCATTTCAAGTTTTCGCATTTTCAAACGTTCGCGCGAGATTTCCCACCTTTTCTCTCTTTTTGTTTTTCTTTCTTTTGCTTCGCGCGCGGTTTCGTGCAAGTCCACCGACAACGGGACAGCGTGCCGTCATCATCACGCGCGCTCAAAGTCTATAGCGGCGTTAATAACGAACCGGACGTTTAATGCATATTTTGCCATGCTAATTACACATTTGACACGTTGCCCGATTGTTACGCACACTTGCGCGTGTACGTAGCCTATACTACGGGACGTGTAGGCTCGGCAAACGTGGAGGGGAGATGCCGACATCGGTCATGAAGATAATTTCAATCATTCAGCCAACACGGGATTATGCGGCGAACCCATCAGCCAGTGGTCAAACCTGACTGACTGGCAGTGTCCGCTGCATGTCGCGTTTCATATCGATACTTAGGCACTGGCTGCGTAATCTCCGGCTAACCGTGGTGATTCGACGCCCTATGCTGGGATTACGGCTGACAATAATGGCACCCGATTGTCACGAAATCAATAAGCGAACGCTGCCCGCCGCCCGTTCCCCGGCGTGGTTCAACGCTATCTCTCAGTTGCCAGAAGAATCGTTAAGGCCAGATTCCCCATCGCGCGGGATACGGTTCCGCGGCAGAGAGGGCGAGCTCCGAGGAGGAGTCAGTCGAGATCGAGGATACTTCGATCGGGTAATACGGCCATTTATATGCGGCGAATAATCCGGTTGGAATTCGTAAAAAATTCGTAACGATCGCGATTGATGGGAAACGCGCGCGCGGCAATGAAAATGATTTTCGGTTATCAGCCAATCCATTTTGAGATAATGGTGGAGAAAGAGAGAGAGAGAGAGAGAGAGAGAGAGAGAGAGAGAGAGAGAGAGAGTAGGATGATTTATATATATCGTGCAACGTCTTGAAGCAATCTCGCGCTCTTTTTCTTCCTCGTCGCTTCAACTTATCCGCTTTGGTCGCCAATTTCTACGATGAATGTAGGGGCGATGCGTTTGTTCTTTCATTTTTGGCGATGCCAAACGGTGGCTGGGCTCTCGGTGGCTTCCTTGCGAGATTAAAGCCGTTGCAAGAGGCATGACGAGCTGAAAGGGCCTGG
>KQ435744.1:390450-403449 GCA_001276565.1 Melipona quadrifasciata
GGGCCTGGCCACGATCTATCTCAATCTTTGCCGGGTTAACGTTGCTACGTTCGAACAAGGACGTCGAACAACTCGCTGCTACGTTGAAAATCAGTGGCACACGATGATGCTTCTGCGTGTTAAACATCCTTGCTCTCTGAATCCTGATTCTAGTCTTTCCTAGTATTTTCCTTTGACTCTTTCTCTTTAACTCGTAGCATACGATCTGCACTGAAATCTATACTGATTGTGAGAACGACGAAATACTTTCTCAGAAGGTACATTGAGATAACCAAAACACTGAACCAGAATTATTTACTTATTCGTATTCTAAAGCGCATACTAAAAATTGAACAGTGAGTTTAAATTTCATCTAATAGTCTCACGTTTCTTGTGTTCGTAATGCGTCTCCCTTCTTCCGTTATATTTTTCACAATTTGTGTCTTTTTTCTGATTAATTCATTACACTTGAAGATTTAGTTAAGTTAAATGAAATAACTGTAAACATTTATAATGTATGAAAATAATATATTTATAATAACGGAATGTTTTATTATTATTATTATTGTTATTGAATTAGAATTTAGTTACGTCTGATCCAATTTTTCTATCGTTGAAATTATTATCAATAACATTTTTTGCCTATAGGCGCCAACAGTAGCCAAAGGGTTAATGTTTACTAGATCAAGACTCGGAAGCACCTGTGTCAAGAGACAGTCGCTTACCCGCGGGCCTGTCGACGCTTAGTATCCTCTATCGATCGTTCTATCGATGCTTTAATTTCACCCTGTATCTGGATGACCTACGGCGGAGCAATCAAAGCGGCTCTGTACTTTCAATACGATTGACCAGATCGCACTAGCTTGTTCTAACAACACAGGCTCGCGGGCGGCCAGAATCATCAAAATTTTCACCAAGTGAACATCGACGCAAAGAATCTCCAGAGATCGACAAGTGATATCATCGGAAAGATAAACAACAAGCAGTCTCATCGAGCAAGTAAAACTGATTGCAAGACTATATAGTCCAATAAAGATAAATTTCCTTTCGCCAAGTTCAAATTCGACCGTACAAGTAGTCTTTTGCGAGATACGTTGAAACCAACAGACCCCTTCCAACCCGCGAATTTTGCTGCTCCAAATGCAATTAACGAACGTCAGAACGAATCAATTAACGTTCATTCACGGTTGGAAACGTGCAGCGAGAAGCTCTCACAAATTTAGCCGCTCGTATTTCGAGCCGACGTGGACGCGTGCCGGTGTTTCGCGCGACCAGGATTGATCTAAACGCAGCCGCGGTATTGCACGCGGTGAAACGGGCGGATAAATCCCGGTCATCTCGTCGATTCTCGAAACAGTCGCGACGACACCAAGCCGCTTACCGGCTCTGCGACGAACGTGAACTTACTGGAGAACGTCTTACGACGTACCGGAAATTGCCCCCCCCCCAGCGACTGCGGTCGACCAGGGAACGAGCAGCGCTCTGGCTCCAGGCGAGTCGTAATTGTAGCCGTGCCGTGCGCGCGAGATAACCTACGCTGACCAAATACACCCGGGTCTCTCCATTTACACGGTACTTTTTTTCACGGCGAGTCTCCTCTTACGCGGTACTTTTAATCACGTTTTATCACTGAAAGTGGTTTTAGGGGGGGGAACCCAGAAAATCGGGCCTTTTCAGGTGCAACGCTGATGCAACGAAAATTAGCGATTGGTTGATTTGGGTCAGGTGATTTGTGAGGGGGCGTGGAGTAAACCTCGAATAGGAGTGTCTGGTACTGAGCGATCGCGCTTGTAATTTGTTTCGTATCGATTCAAATGTTTGCATATCAATAAAATTTTATGACAAAAAAGTCGTCTTCGTTTCTTAATCAGAACAATTGCGCCGTATAAACAAAAAACTGCACGACCGAGGCGCGATCGCTCAGTGCCAGACAACGCCACTCCCACTCGAGGTCTACCCCACGCCCCCTCGCGAATCACGTGACTCAAATCAACCAATCGCTAATTTTCGTTGCATCAGCGTTGCACCTGAAGAGGCCCGATTTTCTGGGTTACCTCCGCTAAAATCACTCTCAGTGATAAAATGTGGGACAATTTTAAACCCAACTAATCCCAAAGAGTTAAGTCAAACTCGACCCCATAACTAGCACAGCCACGATTCCGAACGTGTAATTTTCAAAACGATCAATCTCTTTATCGCGTCGCGACGTTGCAAGCTTTCTTTTGTTTCTTGCTTTTCTCACGACGCAAACGTTTTTAATTAACGTTGTTTGTCCGTACGTTCTCGAGGCTGCGAATCTTCTCGTTCGTAAATAATTATAAGTTGTAACGCGGTTTGCAACTCGTTATCGGGATTTCCGCCACATGGACGGAATATCGATGTTTCGCGCTTGATAATCGGCGAGCCAGAGAGAAATTCTCTCTTATTTTTCTCTCTCATTTTCTCCTTTCCACGGCCGCAATCGTCGATCAAGAATACCCGCGTCCTTCTATCCTGTCGATGAAAATTGCGAACAATGCTCAAGGAAATGATTGCGAATAATTTACCGGCATTCACTTGTTTGACAGAGTGAATCGAGTTCGCTGGAGTAAAGACCATCCCAAGATCGATGAAAAATCTCGCGTCCCAAATGGAACCATTTTTTACGGATTCGCTTCGCGTTGAATTCCGCGCTCGTCCAGCGATGGATCTCGATGAATATCGAACATATCGTTCGTCTTTTCTTCTCCCGCTCTTCTTCTCCATCTTAATTCCATTACGATCGATCCAGAGCCGCGAATTCGACGAGCTTCGACCTCGGATCGAATATTTTCGTAAGCCGGAGAAATTTCGCCGCGATTAATCCGGACTCGTCGAAGCCAATTGACCGAAATTCGGTCGAAGCGGACCGAATAATCACGTGTAAATAACACGAGAGAGTTAATAATATGCATACGCGAAAGCGCGAGTTTAATTAAAATCGCTGTTCTTTGTTCGCCGTAATTCGCCAGTACCGATATCTGATATCGACGTTTAACAATATCGCTACAGATGCAGTTACGAGTTATGAGTTACGCAACCGAAACGCTCTCGATATATCGAAGCGAGTGGTTTTTACCAAATTAATACCCGCCGGAACGCTTGAAAATTTTAGCTCCTTTGGTGCGTTGTCGGGGGCGAAACCGAGATCCCAGCAAATATTTGACGCGCCGCGATCATAATTCTCAGAAAATTCGTTCGTACGGGCGCTGTTGTTAACCGTTAAATCGCTGGGATCGTTATCCGATTGAATAAAACGGCAGGTTTTTCATTCAGCGCGATGTCAAATTTCCGGTTTTAACAGCGATGCAAATGCAATCCTCTCTGCAAACGAAGTTGAAAAATATTTGGAATCTCAACGAACCTGATACACCCGGATCTCTCGATTTTACGTTAGACGTCAAAGGCGGGATGGAAATTCCTTTAATTAAACACAAAGTGATTCTCGCGGAACAAAAGGGAGATCAATGGTGGACTTAGGAGCCACAATATCTCGGGGCAAACGTGAATTTCATTCGCGCAAGTTCCGTTTGCACTCCGCGAAACGAGTTCGCGGTGCCTCGAAACTTTCCGATTGGAAAGGCGGACGCGTTCTCAGGCGCCGAGCCGCGCCACCGTGATCGAAAACCGAGCGATGGCCTGATCGATCCGCGCCCTTTGTCTTCGCCTCGCGAACGAAAGGCAGAACTTTCATCTCCCCCATCGCGCGATAAAGTAGGGTCCAGCGATGTTAGGCGACGCGATATTGAAAATCGATGCTGCGAGAGAACGTGACGCGTGTTCCACACGGCGGAGAGATCCACCGGAGGATGGAATCTCGATCGATGCGGTTGTCTAGACCTCTAGCTCCCATGCTCAACAGGTTCTTGGGAAAATGATCCTTTCGTGTCGGTCTCCGATTTCTTTTGCCTCACATTCTGTTCTAGTATTTGTAAATATGCGTGAAATCGGACTGCTTCTCTCAAACGCTACTCTTTAACCCTTAATCGTACTACGTTACTTTACTATATATACTACACTACACTACTTTTTTACCACAAGTGAAAACTTGATGTGCGATTTTTTCCCATGTAGCGGCCTAGGATTCCTCAAATACGGGTTTCGAGCACTCGAGTGGCTGCGCGTCTAGCGTCGAGGTCCTACCAGTCTTCGACGTTAAGTAAAACAGTGTGTGGAACCGCGCAAGGATGGGTGATCGGGTAGTTACAATAACAAGCGTCTGGGGTGAGGAGTCGCTGCCATCAGCCCCACTGGGGATGAGTTTAGGCAAATGACTCCGAGACGAAACGCAAATTCCTCTCGGCTTTCTCTCTCCCACAACACTACCTAAAATTCCTTCCATTCGTCCCCTTTCACAGCATCCTTCACACTTTCGTACCTTCACCCCACTTATTGGACCTCTTCATTGGATTGAAATGTTACGATTTGTTTTTCGTTGTCTAACGAAAGTTCAAAGTTCGATAAATTGGTAAAAAAAAGAAAGAAACGTACAGCTAGTTGCAAAAGAGAGACAGAGAGACTTTAATCTCCAAATAGTAAAAAAAAATTGTTTATATACCGTGATGAACGTCTTGAAATAAAGCGAACGAGAGCAGAGGTTTCAAACCTCGAATTCGAATTTTACGATCCCCCTTCACAAATTCACATTCTTCGCGCGTTTTTTCGAAACCGACCGTGCCCCTATATTTGCCTCGGGACTATTTCGAGCGAAGCGTGTATCCGCGCAGCTTCTGTTCGGAAACCAAGAGAAACAGGGTAACCTCGTTTCAAGGAAATGCGCGATCGCACTTCGCTGCTTTGCGCGAAGAAACGCGCAAGAATTCGAGGCAAACTTCGTTCGAGACGAAGCGACGAGTTTCGTCAAATTTGTCTGTTTTCCACGGTAACGGAAGAATTCTCTTCTCCCTCTTCTCTCCGTTACAATGATTCATCGAGCAAAGTTTTCCGATTCTTTCCCCACAGGGTTGGAATTTACAATACTTAATTTACGAGGCTGCGCGGCTTGGCGTCTTCGTTAAAACGTCGTTCATTTCCTATTTTTCCATTTTTTCCCTGTCTCCTCGTTTTCGTTAATTAAGCGGAATATTCGCGCGGGGCGATAGAGAAAAGAGGCAAGGAGAGGGGGACGTACGTTCGTAACGCGAGCATGATAAATAGATGGCGGCGCGGCGAACCGCGAAACGAAATCACGCGCTTTTTCTCCATTCTGCCGGTCCCCGTTGATCCGTTGCGCAAACACGCGGACGGTTCTTCGTGTCACGGTTGACACAGATCCCAGCCTGTTTTTTCATCCGCGGAACAATATTATCCCGCGCGGAGTAGCGTCTCGAAAAATCGAGTAATCAATATCTGCAACCGTGATTCGCGCGGTCTCTGTCATGGAAATGGACCGGGTCCGACGTGCGCGCGTACGTGTTTGCACTTCCGTCATTGAATCGATGAAAATATTTGTGGCCGGCGTCCACACGCTCCGAAAAATTAATCGGGAAAGCCTGAACCTTCCGATTCCGATCGGTTCGATCGAACTCCAAGTTGAATTCCGCGACGTGGATGGAAACGACGAATGATGTTTGATTACTCGAGAGATGTTTCAGGACAAAGTTGTACCACTTACTCCAGTGTCGCGACAGGAGAAGCGACAAGTCATTAAGAGGATCAGGCTTCAGGCTCGAGTGCAAGAAAAACTTTTGGCGGGAGATGGCTGCCACTACCTAATCGAGAGTTATCGCGCGATAGCGGCGATGAAGTCCGTGAGAGCAGCGATACTAATTCGCAGGTGTCGTCATAATTCGTCAACGTCTTGATGAAAAGGTGAAAGCGCTGAATTTGTATTTTCGCCGCAGTTTCTCTTTCTCTTTCGCTTCTTGCAACGAAACGCAACACGAAATAATTCAGAGCAGGTTTTCCACATGCGAGAACGGTAACGTGCACGGTTATTTGCGAAGGATTCCAGCGTCCTGCGCAAATATCGTTCTGAAGATTACAGAGGGAGCGAGTTGTAGGTTCACAAAGGCGTAAAACGGTCAAAGGATACGAGTCTTTTGTTACTCACTGATAAATAATCTACGGCCCGGCGTTAATAACTAACCGAGCCGGCGAGTTTACGAGTTTGCATTAAATTGGAAGTGAGCGAAGAAAGAGAAAAAGCTTTACGGCGCAGTCTTTCTTTTCTTTTCGTGTACGTACGAGCTCCCTGGTGATAGCCCGGGAACTAGACGAAAGTTCTCCGAGAAAATTGTCTCGCGTGGCCGCACGGCTGGCGGGAGTGGTCGAAGAAATTGAGAATAAGCGAGGCGCCTTTGGATGTCGCTGCTGGCGTTGACTCGCGCCACTTCTGCTCTCTTTGCTCCAACTGCTGATTCAGCGTTTACGTACGTACGTGTGAATCTACGTGTTACTGCAAACTGATCAATTATTAACGAGAGGATAACGTCCTCGGAACTTCTTCGTAACATTTTGCGGGGGAATTCGCGCACACGCGTGAAACTAAACTTTGGCTATTATACCTGCTTGTCGTCTCCGTTCCACGCTCGAGAATCGTTCGTGCTTGCATGAATATGAATATACCGTTTAATAATTGCCAAGCTCAACCGTTCGTACGTCGGGGAATAACTCGAGATTGTATCTTGAAAATTTCTTGGTAGAAAAATTACGAGAAAGATAGAGAAAAGTGAAAAATATTTAATCGACATCCTTTAGAACTCGAGCAAACTGTTGTAAATTCGCGCGATAGTCATTTTTTCGGGCCGGCGAAGAATAAACGAGCCTGAAAGTGAGCTGATGTGTTCTACTCTGAATTTTCTGAACGTGTATTCGTAAAATTGTGAAAATTTGCAACCTCGTCGCGCGGAGCTCGACGAATTCGCGGAAGCAATTTCCGTGTACGAAACGAAGAAAAGAGGAAAAAGAAGGAGAAAAGAAACGCTCGGCGTGCAGATGTACGAGGATGCTGGGAGGTAATTCGAATGGGGGATAGTTGCGAGGTTTGCTTAGTTTAACTCGGTCAAATCGTGGGAAAGTTAGTTTCCGCGGGACACTAGTTGAACCGTAGACTCGTTCGTACGGGTTGGCGAATGGTTGCCTCCCGTTGGACGGAGAATCGGGCAAACAAAGCGAGACGTTATATCGTAGCTTTCGCGCTTCATAACTGCCGTGTAATTGTTTGGGAACGGAAATTATGAAAATTGCCGCCGCCATCCGAACTGCTGGTTTTCGGCAAATTTCAGCCATTCTCGGTGGAACTTTCGACTCGAAACTCGGATAAGACGACGCTGTTCGATCGTCGCTTCGTATTTCCGAAAATCCGAAAATCCGCTGCACGTCGTAATTTCAAATTTGCCCACTCGGACGTGTGCAAAATGCTTTTAAACTCGCGGAAATTAACGCGATCGTCAATTCTCATTTACACGGCAGAACGGACGCGTAAACACGATCGTTTCGAATGAAGCGAAACCGAACGAAATCCTCGTTCTCTCTCTCTCTCTCTCTCTCTCCACCCGAAATATCCGAAATATTTTTACAAGAGGCAATGCATTTCCACGATGACGGTGGGGAACGGCAGAGAACGAAGGCCGCAGCTGGAATAATAGGCGGCGTGCAATCGTTACTTTGTTAGGAGGAGCGGCCGTGATCGGTTCATTACGCGTACGGATAAGCGACGTGCCGGCCTTCCGGTTCCTTCTTCCAACCACTCCTCCTTTGAGCTCGCCGAGTCCGCTGTTTCGCCAAGCTCTTATCCGTAAGCGCAGATTACACCGAGCGAGTTTCCAAGTCGGCGTACCGACCGTGCCGCCCGGTAGAATCTAATCGAGAGCCAAGGCAGAGAGAGCCAACGCCAGACGAGAGAGGGTTCAATCGCGCGCTAGTTTGACGGAACATCGGACTGACGCTTGTCTCGCCGAGACGACAAAGGGCGAACCCTTTCGGATAACGAGGACCGCAGGAGATAATGATTGCCCCGAGGGAGTTTGTTGTTTCGTAACAAACCGGTGATTAACCCGCTGTGCGGGTCACTTCCTTGATAAATAAGTAATAAGCTCGGTGGGAGGAGCAGGAGGAGGGGGGCAAGTATATCCTGTCGTATCTGCGCCAGAGCCAAGTGTGCTTCGTTCAGTTCACGAAACGACTCGCTCGTTTGAGCTTCCTACGAACGCCTAACCGTGTGTACGACTTCAATAAACAAGTGAAACGAATTGATTCGATTTTGAACTTTGCAGAAATTCGTGCAGAATCTGTAAATTAGTGGAAGAGTTTGCTGTATTTGTTTGTGGAAGTTACTCGCGTATTAATTGTTCGTTCAAATTTACGAATGTGTACATTTTTCCAGACTCTCAAAAATCTCAAATCATTTCTATCGTAGGACTGGGGGGGGGGCACGTGGTTTATATTTGTTTGTGGAAGTTACTCGCGTATTAATTGTTCGTTCAAATTTACGAATGTGTACATTTTTCCAGACTCTCAAAAATCTCAAATCATTTCTATCGTAGGAGGGGGGGGGGGGCACGTGGTTTATAACAGACAGTTTATTAATATTTATCAATATTATGCTATTATCAATATTACACTATTTAAGTATTATTATAGTAAATATAATATGTTATTAATATAATATGTTATTAATATTTAATTTAAATCCGAATACCGCGGCGACAAAGAGATATTAAACTACAACCGTCGACGACTAAAGTATAATATTTATAGCAAAGAAATTAAAGTGCAAGGTACAAAATCGCTCGAATGTCAAGAAATATACTGTTTTGAACATGTAAAATTTCCATTAAAAAAATCATGAATCATTTTGGTCACTTTGGTAGTTTCAGTAAAATTTTACACTGTCTTCACGCACAATCGTACGCTCGTATTTTAATGTCTTAAGATTAGAGCGACCGGACAAATAATCGCTGCAAGTCTGGTTCTTTTCGCTACGACGAAGAAATTTCGAACAACGAGAACGCCCTCACTCCACGCTGTTATACATATACATCTGATTCGAAGACCGCGCGGATTACGAACTCTCCAGATTTCGGGAACCGCGAGTTGCAAATTGCACGTGTCGGAATTATAAACAGGGCAAATCGTTCGTATCGGGATTCGCCAGTCGCCAGGCTCGCCGCGATATCGCCTCCAAGGCGCGGTCGCGTCTGAATCTCTCCGAAGCTCGGGTTAAGTTCTGCAGCCGTCTTTCATTGACCATGGCGAACCCGTCCGAGTTCTATAGCTTCGTCTCGGGAAGTTTGTTTCGCTGTAATTCGCCCGACGACGTACAACTTCAACAAAACCAAGAAAGGCCGAGATAACTACAACGTGCGTAATTCATCTTCTTTCTTTTCTGTTTTCGCATGCAGAACGAACGGAGAATTAAGAGAATTATTGTGTTTCAGGGAGGGGATGACGAATCAAGACTGGAAGGTTGTTAGTCATCGCACCTCGTGTGTACGTTTTAATTGAGATTTCTTCAATGGTCGCGCGAACGGGTCGACGAGCCAGCGTCGACGGCAGCGTCGCGTATAAATTTTATTGAAATCCATTCGGATAAAAGTGAATTGTTTCGCGTGCAAGCCAGGCGGAGGGTGTTGAGGGGAGGGGAGGGCAAATAAATCGCCCGCTAATAGACGAGGCGGCACTTGTTGCTTGCAAAAATCAAAATATTCGCCGCATCTCCCATTAAACTTTCCAATTATAACGCCCCGCCACGTATTATACGTTGCGCGTACGTCGACAGTTTCGGACCTGATATCCGATTTCTGCTTCAATTCCACGCAAAGCCTAGTATTTCTATCGACAATCGAAATTATTTTTCTTGAAATTTCTTCCCCTCTTCCACTGAAATTTTGACTTCAACTCTCGAACGTGAAAGCTTCGAGAAAAGGAAAGCAGGGGGTGCAAGAGAAGGAGGAAGCTCGTCTGAGATTTCGCTAACGACCTCATCGGTAAGACTTTGCAGGGGATCCTTGCGCTGTGAGACAGAAGGCCGAGTCAAGAACGAGTATTTGCACAAAGGATTTATCCGCGGATTTTTACGCGCAAACGAGCGACAAGTTTGTTAGTGTTTGTTAGTGTTTGACGCGAAGCACACACAGAACGTTGGCCCCCGATGACATTCGAACAACCACGAGCCGCGAGTATTCAACTGCTAGGCGACGTCTATATTGTCGGCCGGTGGCAAATAAAATTTGCATAAGACTGTTAATAGCGGCGGATAATGGCGCAGGACGGCTGAAAGCGTCGCCGTGGCCAACCGAGCGAAACCGAGCCGAAGTGTCGCGGCGCATTAAGCCGCAGTTGCGTCGGTAAAAGGGCTACTTCAACGTCTCAACGGGGATTCTTGTTGCCTTTCACGGGATTCCGGGCTTGCGGATGGGAAACAAAATAAAGCCGAATAAAGCTACGGCAGCCCTCGCAATCGACGCTGCAACCCAATCGACTGGAACTTTTTCGTCTGCTGTTCACCGCCGAGAGTACGGCCATTTGCCCATACGTATATAAACAACACAGTCAGACGTTTCGTAGATTGAATTTTAACGCAGGAAGCGTCTCTCTGTTGCTCGTCGAGCTTCGAGATTCTCTGAATTCCATTTCCGTTGCCTCGCTCGTTCTTCTCGAGTCTTCGCGAACTTGGGACTCGATCGGCAGATTAAATGGCACTTGGACGATCGAGAGCTCGTCCGAGCCAATCGGACGAGCGATACCCTCGTATTTTGCTCGCAAAATGGGTTAACTCGCAATTGTTGGACGGGGAACAAAGTTACAACGCAGGTAATTAACTCTCGAAGCGGCAGACTCGCGCCACCGTCACTCTCTTCGAGCCAATGAAAAACGAAACGAAACGAATCGCGGAGCGGAAAGTTACACAACGAGTCAATTAAATGCTCATTAGCATGCTGTTTTGCATTCGCGATCAAACAACGAAGCAGAAGAATTTCTGTAATCGCGCACCGGCTGGGAATTATCGGGGGAGATTCACGCGCGCGCAACCCGCCGCGGTTGCACGCCGATGATTTTATCCGGGCGCGCAACGTTTTGGAAACACTTAGTCGTTCCCAATTGCCAATTTGTCATGCAATTTGCCCGCGAGGAAAATCGCGTAAACGCGTTTCAACGTTTCAACCTTGGTCCTCTCTTTATGGAACGTTCCGGGCCCGTCAACGAGAAACCGCGAAACGTTATCGCCACGGTGGCGAGCGAGATAATATCATCTCGGCATTAGTACCGCCGCTCCATTTAATGCGTCATCAATTAAAGCGGCATTACAACGGCGCAAATTGTAAAACATGGACGGTTGTTATCCGGAATAGCGGAGTTCCCCGCGACATAATCATCCCCCGTGGCCGCTTTATTTGCAACTTCGTTAAAATTCAGCTCGGCAATCGACTCGTTGCGAGTCTCGAGCGTGTCCATCTTGAATCTTTAATGGGAAGACGAGCGACACCGCTCTGCCTGTGCGCGCGCGCCCGTTTGCGAAAATTTCTCGTGAATTTTTACAAGCGTCCCTTTAAAGAGACCGAGTCTCTTACTCCGCTGCGACGTAACAGCAACGGAAACATCTCGGATGGAACCAGCGATGGGGCCAAGTCTGTCGAGAGTAAGTTCAAATTCGACGTCGAATTTCCGAACGCTCCGGGCAAACGTGCCTCGACGAAAGCAAACTTCCGCGCTATACGTACCTCCGTGTATCGCCTAGTTTGTAACTATCGGGATACTTTTGTCGGGACACTCGCGAAGCGTCAAAGCGAACGCAGACTGCCTTACTGTCCCTTAACGGGACTCGGAGAAACAATTTTGATCCACGAAGAAAATGTTGTTCGACTGAGAGTGAAATATTAGACGTAGCCACAAGCAATCAATTTTTGTTACGGACGGTGAAGAATTTAAAATTTTCAAAAATGGCGGACATTATACTTGCTGGGAGTCATATTCGTAATTGCACATTTTTTCATTTTCATGCGCGATTTGGTATAACGAGGAAAATTTGTGATATCGAAGGTCAACAAATGTCAGCAAATGTTGATTTGCTGCTGATGATTCTGACCTGTCAAGCACGCCTGCAAGTGAACGACAAATTATATTTGACAACGACGTTTTGATCTGGGTCTGATCCAAGGTTAAGTGTACAAGAATTATCAAGAAGCAAATTGGGTCCACCTGGTCCAACTGCACAAAGGTAGCTACGTGAAATCATGATATATTCCAACAAAGATGTTCGACGAACAATTTGCATTTCGTTGCTCGCCAGATTGCGTACAGATCCATTTGTACCCAGGATCGTCATCGGAGACGAGAAATTGATCCTGTACGACAACCTAAGACGTTCCAAACAATGGCTATCTTCAAGCTAGACACAAAAACCAATTTTATCCCTGGGAAAGGATCAGTTTATCGTATGTTTGGTGGGATAATCGTGGCATAGTTCACTTCGAGTTCTTGAGAAACAGCTCTAAATTGTTAGAAAAAGCAATTTTAGTCAACTTTACTAGAAGTAATACTCCAACAAATGCAAAATAATTGATTACACTTACGGATACCCCAAATATTACTGTTCTCTGGCAGAGAGTGTTTAAATACTTTGCTTTCCAAAATGGAGAAAAATTAGGATAATCTCGTAATCCCGTAACAGTGGGTGTCTCATTAGCGAAACGTTGCGAACAGGGTGACATTAAAGTCGCGAGCATCGCGGCACTGGCGCGAGGAAAGCTACGCTAAGCACTAAACGTAAACTTTTAAGTCTCGGTCGTAATCTCGATTATTACTGCGTTGTTGAAATAATCTTCGGGAGAGTCTTTCGACTTCTTTGCGAACGATCGTTGATCGTGATTCAAAGACCGAAACGAAGACGACTTTTTTTGCCATAAAATTTTATTGATATGCAAACATTTGAATCGATAGAAAACAAATTACAGGCGCGATCGTTCAGTACCGGACAATGCCACTCCTACTCGAGGTCTCTGCCACGCCCCCTCGCGAATCACGCGACCCAAATCGACCAATCGCTAATTTTCGTTGCAT
>KQ435744.1:435529-449275 GCA_001276565.1 Melipona quadrifasciata
GCACAATTGCGATTCTGAAAAATTCGACCGTATCCATTTCGGTTTCGTCCCTCGGCCGCGCGAAACCGTCTCTGGGTCTACATCCCCCTAATTTGCAAATACATTTTCCCCGCGACGATTCGGCTCGCGTAGCTCTCGCAAATAAAACTGGCAAGCAACTGGCCGTGTTCTATTGTATTTTGCAATTCAACCGCGAGGCGTTTGCGCGATAAATAAAGCAAAAAAAAAAAAAAGAGGGAGAGAGAGAGGGAAAAAAGGAAGGCAAGGAAAACATGAAAAACGATATGGACGTCATAAAGTGTTTCCCCTGGATCCATAAAAACCTCTAACTGCGGGCATTTTTCGATATCCTGCGAATTTTATTGCCTCGCGCATCGCCGTTCCTGGAGTCCAAACACCGATATATCGGGACTCTGAACGGACTGAAAATGGATCGAAGGCAAGATGGTTGTCAGCGGAGCCTAACATCGAGAATGTACGATCTCAGGGTCAGACTGCAAAAAGTTGGAGAAAATTCGGGGAATTCTTTGGAAGGAACGCGACACTCGACTTTCGACATTCGGCGTCGGTTTCTGAAGTAGTCGAGAAATTTTCAGAACGATCCAACAAATATCGTTTCGGCGGCGCGTTGCCTCCGAGCGGAGCCCAACATCGAAAATGTACGATCTCAGCGTCAGACTGCAAAAAGTTGGAGAAAATTTGAAATTGGGAAATTCTTTGGAACTTTTTGGAAGGAACGCGACACTCGACTTTCGACATTCGGCGTCGGTTTCCGAGGAGGTCGAGAAATTTTCAGAACGATCCGACCAATATCGCATCGGTGGCGCGTTGCCTCCGAGCGGGACGAAACAAATTTAGAACAGACTCGAGGACGGGACGAAAAATTGTCCGTCGACCGCGGTTCGTCAGAAGACGATTCGATTTGTTGCTCGGCTCGACGATTTCAAAATCGCTCTCCTCGTCTCCGGGAGTAAGATTAACCTCGGCTCTGGTTCGCTCCATCGCCAGATGGGAAGTGGCGGCTGAAGAAATTTCAAACGAAATCCACGAGCTCGAAGACGCTCCCCTGCATAATGCTTGAATCACGAGACGGAGGAACGACGAAAATCTTGGCTCCGACGCAACAGCCAATAAACGATCCGCGTAGGTTCTCACAGAGTTCGTCGGTGACTAGGAAAAGACCGGCTCTCGACCCGTTTTCCAAATTAAAATCACGTTATTCTTCCTCGTTACGAGGCTCCCGGAAATCCGCGGCGCCCGCGTGCCAATATTTCGTGGCCAATTTAAATTTCCGCGAGAGCACTTTGGTAGTCGGATGCGTAAAATGAAACCCGGCGAGCACGTTCTCGGATAACGAGGCGCGGATGTTACGGGAAATATACGACGGAACGTTAAAGAAAATTTGAAGACGTTTTAACAATCCTCCCCCTTGGCTGACAGAAGGGATCCTAACATTCGTCGTTTTGTCTTTGATAAATAAGATAAGTAAGAGTAGCAAAAACAGTTACGAGCGAGTATGTGTTCTCTCCTCTTTGACGATTTATCTTTGGACCTTCTAGCTTTCTACACTTTGTCTTTACATAAGTGTCGATTTTAAGATCGATGGCCAGATATACCTTTCTCGATACGTTCTCTTTCGTGCTTTTTCAAGCGAGGAGCACAGCTGTACCAATGACAATGAAAAATTGTCGATAGTAGATGGTATTTCCATCAAATCGAAGGTGTAGAGAGTCATCTTATCTTTTCATTCTACCCTGTGCAACAAATTTTAGGGAATCATTTGTGAAACTTCAATCTCCATTGATGGAGCTGAAAGGTATGAAAGATGTGAAGGATTTGAGGTATGTGAGTGAGAGAGAAAGCGTAAGTTTTGCGTTTCGTCACTGCCTAGATTCATCAGTGGGACTGATGGCAGCGACTCCTTAAACCCCAGACGCCTGTTATTGTAACTACCCGATCACCCATCCTAGCAGGGTTCCCGCACACTGCTTTGCTTAACGTCGGAAGATCGGCAGGACCTCGACGCTAGGCGCGCAGCCACTTGCGGCTTGTGCTAGTCAGTGTTCGAAACTCGTAGTTGAGGAATCCCAGACAGCTACAGTTCTAATTACGAAAAAAAACTTTTAATGCCTTCACACACGATGGATTCAATTTTGACAATTTTCGAGAGAAACTCCATTTTCTCACCCACTGCGTGACGCAATGTCATCTTCGAAATAAACGAACTTACGATCGTTGAAGCAGAAGCTTCGCTCTTTAAAACGAGACCAAGTGGATCATTATAAATCTTTTTTCTACAAAATTGTACCAGCTTGAATCAAATCCACCAATTTTTCACTGTCGTTGGTACGTTATCCGAAACTTTCACTTTCCCCTAGATCTTTCACCCCCGTCAGAATCATCGATCTTGAATTTAATGATCACGATTTAATTCAGAGATTGAATCAGATATATATATTTCTTCCGTGGAAGAAATTACACTCGGGGATCAGAGGGAAACAACTCGGGACTCGATCGATTCGTTTCGAACTTCGGTAAAAAAAGAAAAAGAAAGGAAAAAGAAAATGATACTCAGCTTATCCGTTGTCGCGCGATCGACGAGGAGGAAAGACAACGAACGAAGGGGAATTGAGAGTCGGATCCGGCAAGTCGCCGGAAAGTTTTATATGCAGATTAAATTCTACGTCCCGGGGTAATCCCATTCCGGGCGCCGGTGAAAAATTCCAGCAGCGATTGGAGTTCTCCGCGTGTCCCCGCAATCCTCTTATCCGCCGATATCGTTACATTAGCGTACGCATATTCGGGCACGGCTCGGTGTTTGCGTAGGAGTAGTTCCGCGGGCAGAAAAGGTGGAAAATTGCGTAATACGCTCGGCTCGGCGCATCGATCGGTGGGAAAACTGGCCGGAAATTGAATAGAAGAGCGCGATAGCAACGTCGAGGCTTTCAAAGTCTAAGTAGTTGTCGCTCGTAACGTTGCTCGTTGGCCGGTTTTGTCCGCGATTTTGCTGTCGGGCGATGCATCGTGCCTCGGACCAAGGCCATTATTTCCCGACGTTTTTAACCATTGAGTGGTCCCGCGCACTGTTGAGTTATTGTTCGGTCGTAACCGGCGATCCCGAATAAAAGTACCCGCTCGCCCGTCCGACAGTTTTCCGACCGAAATCGTCGGCAGAAAAAAAAAAAAAAAGAAAACTCGGCCAAAGTTTCTTTCGCCCGGGGAATATTAATGCTGCACTCAGACTCGCCTTCCGTTACCCCTTGAGACCCCGTTGTCAACTGACGCTGATGTAACGCCGAGCGTCCCCGGCGAAACTGTCGGGCATCGTTTTGTGCAAATGGCGCGATTCTTTCCACGGTTCCACCGAATCGTGTTTTATCGACACCACGTCGGACTGCCGCGAGATTTCCTAAGAATATTTCGCGTTACACGTCGATTGACCAGAACTTTTCGGAATAATTTAATTTTGGCGATCGGTTTCTCTTTAGCTGTTTATCATTGACAGAACGTCGAACGAATTATTGATTGAAGTGTTCTTTGTCTAAAAAGATTTTTAGAATCTGTGGATTTGACTTTACATGTTAATAAACTACTAATCTCGTAATGCGAAGCTTTTTTTATTTAATTAGTTGTTATATGTGAAAATATATGACCTTTTCAAGAAATGTACTTCAAGTCGGAAAAAAAAGACGAATTTTTAAAATTTAAAATTCAATCATATGGATTGCATATAATGAAGCTTGTGAATCTGACCATAGACAACAAATTTTGTCTACAAAACTTCCACTCAAAGACTATTATTATTATACTCTTATCATTCTCCTTAATTAAAATAGCAAGGGGGAAGGCATTGGAAATTTGCGAAAAAATTCTTAAAAATAATCAGACCTTTATATAAATTCACGTAATTATTAAAAAATTTATTTCTGAATTCAAATTCAAGCTTCTTGCAAAAAAAATTCTTATAAATTTTTGGCAGCAGTGTAACGTTACATTGCATTACTTTTTGTCGAGAGAAAACGTGATAAATGAGGAAAGTCGTTTTCAGATCAAAATTGATATATCATTCTTCGCCGACAGCATTGTTGAACATTTGTTTCGGAAGGTAATTAACACAGTTCGCCGTTACTCTTTGGAATCTTTTCAGTTATCCGGTGCATATATAATAATTTTACTATATCAGAGGGTCGCTCTAATCAATCTCGTCAGCGGCTGTAGTTAACTAAGAACCTTTCGACGGTAGGGAAAAATCTTCAATCAAGATGACGCGTAATACGAACAAGAATGGCGCGAAGGAATTCGCGGCGTTAACGAGAGAGGGAGACTTAAAATACCTGTAACGGGGCACGGCGCTTCAATTAATCTCGGCAAGCCGAGTATCCAGTCTAGGCGTCTATTCGGGTTGAAAGGGAGGGCGCTCATCTTTAAAATACCCGGTCGCATTCCAGCGCGGATTCCGGCCTATTCGACTTGCCAGGAAGTCGAGGAATGCACGTCTGTACGGATAGCCGCAGCCGCGAAAACGAACAGGGCTCGCCTCGCCCCCCTCTCCGGCCAAATTGAAAGCCAATATCTTCAAGTGCCGCTGGCCGGGGATATGAAATGTAATAATCGGCCATCCGACAACGAATACATCGTCGTTTTCGTTGCTCTGGCCACCCTTTACACTTGGAAATGACAAATTTCCACGTCCGCTGGACAAACTGCAGCTACAGGGTGGAAAGAAAGGCTTGTCTCGAATGGCTGTCACAGATGAATTCCGCACTTTTGATTTGATGGAAATGCACGTGGAAAAAAATTTTTTCCTTTACGAAAGTAAAACCTAAAAGAGTTCGCTTGACACTGCGGACGCGTGCTAACAGCGACTTTATGGTTCTGGACGGGTGGATGTCTATATTTTACGTAATTTTTTAATTAGGTTTCATCAACTTTTTGATTTATCGTAGTTTTATCAGTGTGAGTTTAAATGATCAAATGATAAAACCAACTTTTAACATTGTTCGAAATATAAATAACACATCTACGCGTCAAGAATCGTAAAGTCGCTGTCAGCACGTGAGAGAAACTATTTTGCCATTTTTCAGAAGAACTATTTAAAATTTTTACCTCCGTGAACAGAAAGAAAGATTTTGATCTTTGAAATTCAAGGAAAATTCATCTGTGATAGTCGTTGACAAATTTTTCTTCCCACCCTGTATGTACGCTGAGACTAGCACTCGAACGTCAAACCTCTTCGTCGCGATTTTTCTGAATCCGAGCCCGCGACGTAACTCGTGTATACATTTCTTGACACATGCCAACGCGTTGTCGTTCTGAGCGAAATTTCAAAAATTGGTGCGCATCGGACGTAGACTTTCAATCGAAGATTCGTTCTGCTTATTTATCTGCAACTGTGTTTTGTGCACACGTCGGGCAATAACGTTCGAAATATTTACCGCGAGCAATCGAACTCGCACGACATCCGACGTTATCGATGATGCATTTTCGCATCGTCGAAAGGAACGGACGGATATTTCTGTACAATTTTTTTGACAGAGTTACAGGGCTGCGATAACAATAGGAAGGCGCAATAGGTTCCGCCGAAAGTGGAACACGAAAGCGATCAAACATACGACTTCCGTTCCGCTCCGCGTTCCCTTCGCCAGCGGTGTAACGCATTCTGGGGAACGCCGCGAAGATAGCAAGAGTGATTTCATTACGTCACGAGATAAAGCGTTTTTCGGGGATCCCAAAGTGCAGGAAACGGAAAAGTGCCGTGTAATATTTATAAAAAAGAAAAAAAAACTTCGTGAACTGAAACGCCTGACGTACCATAACATTTTCAAGTAAAAATATCGAGCAAGTCTGTTTAAAAATCTGAGGTACCGAATCCTTCGATCTGTCGATTGTTTCGCAAGAACGATATCGGCGAATTGGAGCAGCGTGCCGCGGAATTAGCGAAAACTTGAAATTGCCAGGTTAATTAAACCCGCACACCTGCGTATCAATGACGAGCAAATTATCTAGTACATGCGTATAACGAATTATCTGATAATCCGCACACAGTTAATTAGCCACGAATCTAGTTATGCTCGATTTAAGTTAATTCGCCCCGTTGGAACGAAACGCCGGGTCAAATTGCGACCAATTATCTAATTCCCCGATTCTTCGAAAGTTTCGTCCAACCGACGGTTTGCGATCTGTCCGAAACTTTCTCTCTCGTCTTGGTTCTTAATGCCGAAATATTCCGGCTCGGGAAATACAGGATATAAGCGCTATTGTCGGGACACGTCGAGCAACTCTCTGTCTCCTGTCTTTGATGCAAAAGTGCCTTTCGGTGTCCCCCTGAAACAGAAATATTATGCCAGCTTTGCCACCGTCGTTTGCAAAGTCTCGCTCCATCTCCCTCGCGCTTGCGCTTCAAACGGGCGACAACCTTTCGAAGACTGCTTTCGAGTCCCTCTCGAGAGATTAATTCGATAATCACGGTGTTTACCGCTAATTACGCAGTATTATCGTCGAAACGCTGAACTGGCTCCATCGATGAAAGATAGATGGGCCCCGTCCTTTGTAAAATATTCAATCGAACGATTTTAATTCGTGATCGAAACAAACACCGGTGTCTGTATAATTTACACAAAAGCTAGCCAGAGTATCATGCAGTTGGTTACCGACAGGGGCGACCGCGCATCCGTGAATTAAATATAATATCGGCGAAGCACGTTAATCGCCCCTGCAATTCAACTTACAACGCTGCTATTTACAAGCGCGCGCCGATTTGCGGGAATGAAAAATTTAAAAAATCGGCCGCGACACTCATCCGAAAAACAGCGAATTTCCGAACGCGAACAATCTTAAAATTGTTTCCTTAAAAAAGGGGAAAATGGAAACGTGAACAATCTTAAAATTGTTTTCTTAAAAAGGGGAAAATGGAAACGTGAACAATCTTAAAATTGTTTCCTTAAAAAGGGGGGGGGGAGGATGGAAACGCGCCAAAATGGGCGCGCATGTTTGTTTTCATTAGCCCCCAAATGTCGCGTATGTCCAGGGTTGGCTCTAGCGGTGCAAGATAGACAGAGAAAGAGAGAGACAGAGGGTTGAAACTCACACAGCCAAGTAGGGGAGGAAAGTGGCACGCGCGTGGAAATCGTCCGAATCGCGGTTAATCTTCGGCGGTCTGGCCGTGTATTTACGTTCAGCGTGCCTCCGATCCACGAACAATGCTGAATCTTGCGCGCGGGGGCTTTCCGCAGCCGGGTGTATCGCGGAATCATCGTTGCGTTAACAGCTTTATACGCGAGTGCGTTTCACCGTTTCTGCTGAAATCATCCTGAAACATGATTCACGCTGCGCGTTACAGCTGTAACATCCCCCCCCCCACACACACACCCTCTTCCTCCCTTCTCCCGTTTGTGCAGCAAGCCGCGATTATTTAAATCGCTCGAGCCCTTTAACTCTGAATCGCTGATTAAATCATTCGGATATTCACTGGAAATACTCATCCGATTCGAAAATACGATTTCACCCTGCCGTGTAATATCGTGTAAAAAGTAATTTCGTGTTCTGCCGATGGAATATTAATCGGGTACATACTCGCGTACGTTTGAAACGTGAATTATCGTGAAGTAATTTGAAAAAAAGAGAAGAAGAAGAAAATTGATACAGTTTGTAATTTTGTTAAGGGTTGCTGGAAAACCTTCGTGACGTTTATGGACACGATGCAGTGTCAGTACGCGTGATACAAATTTGGCTCAGTCTGGAAATTTTCATGTCGAAGACGCGCCTTATTCTGATCGACCAATCGCTGGAAAAATCGTGACAAAAATCGAGCGAAACCGGCGCATTGGCAGTTGTGATATCGGCCACAAAATAGTTTTAAACTATTTAGAGAAGGTTCGATGTTTGAGTGATTCAACACTGAAAAACTTCGTGGATCGAATTTCTTTGGCGACCCGTCAAAACTTGAGAGAGCTTCGTGCATCCATTCTACAGTCCTGACCTTGCACCATCAGAACTCTTTCAATGATGCAAAGTTGGCTTCGGGGCTTGTAACAATTTGTCCTCCAGAAATCACATTCTTTCACAAAAGTTCTACGTGATTATGATTTTACCTCAAAAAAATGCAAAAGATGGTCGAACAAAACGGCGCACATTCGGCTCGATAAACTTCATTTATTTAAAGCAAATAATTAAAAAAAAAAATCTCGTTTCACTTTTGCACCGTACCAAAAATGCAAAATTACTTTTTACCCAACCCAATAAAAATCGAGGAAAAGAAGCTTGGAAGGGGGTGTACAGTTCGAAGCCGAGAATTCTACTGGCTCTTCGAATCTCCTTTCTCAAAAGACTTACTATTTTTTTCTTTTCTATCGAGGTTCTTTAAGACGCAACGAAACATCTCTCAGAGGTAAAGGCTGCGCTCGAGCGAAGAAGATCCCCCATCGCGTTACAAAGAAATCTCCCATCCAGCGACAAAGAAGTCTAGCTCGCTTCTTGTTCTTTGCTCGAGTCGAGCTTGCCAATTTGCGACCAACGGACAGTTTGAAAGAAGGAGGAACAATGCCCCCGGCCCTGAAAGCTAGTTAGCAATTATCCCAAGTCTATTTAGGGATGTTAACTAAGATAAATCGTTCGGCTCCGCAATTCGACGATAGATTTGCAACGCGCGTGAACTATTTACATAACGTTGCTCTATATATATGCAGGTTTGTTCCGCTCTACGTGCCGCGTTGTACGAATTGAATTTCGTGCGTCTATATATTCGTCAGATCGATTACGGATTGTTTATGTCCCGTGCCATAGAAGCGGCTCTAGATAACGTTAAATTGATCCACAATCTACGCGTACAACAACGGAATCGGTCAAGAAGTTATGGGACCATTGGCGAAAAGCTCGCCCAAAACTCGTGCGTCGAGTCGCACGTGGCCGATGAAATTTTCTAGAAATGTTAATAATCAGGATTGATTTTCCACGAGGCGAGATTAAAGGGTTGGCTTAGATGCTTTTATTGCGAGAGCCCGTTCGCTCGCCGGGTGGAAATTTTTATCGCCCACGTGTGAAACAGATGGTCAACTTTGGCCTCGCACGATTACACACGCTGTGATTTATGAAAGTTATAAATGTTGCATTACCGCGGATACACGAGAAGCCTATATGCTTCTAAGTGGCAACTTTTTCCTCGTTTTTCCCAACGCGATACCGTTACGACGTATTTTCGCGACACTTCCGCGCCGTGACATTTTATTTTTGATAGCAGCGTGCCTTGCTTTCCGCGGTACGCAAGAATAATGATCTCATCGCGCTCGCTCCGCTTCACCCCCGATCGATACCATCGAACAGACCACCCCTGCGCGAGAACCATCCTCGAAGAATCGAAAGCGAGATCGCGGTAACGTGTATTTGCGGTGCAACGAGCGCGTACGCTGAAAACGCTGCGCCGTGGATCTCGTTATCGATGATACTCGACATCCGAGTTTTTTTACAGCTCACGGCCTTCGCGCCGAATACGCGCGCACGTGGAAATAATAATAATAATAATGAAAAAAAAAATGGCTAGCCTTATTTCTCCGATCATTCGCGCATCTGGGATGGAAATTTTAACGGGCGAAGGATGCGAAAGTCGCACGAGTCGAGTGTTAGGTACAGAAAACTCAAATGCGCAAAGTGCAAATTTATACTTTGTGTTTCTTTTTTTTTTTTTTTGTCATTGAAAGTGATTAGCGGGGGTAACCCAGAAAATCGGGCCTCTTCAGGTGCAACGCTGATGCAACGAAAATTAGCGATTGGTTGATTTGAGTCACGTGACTCGTGATGGGGCGTGGGATAGAGCTCGAGTAGGAGTGGCGTTGTCTGGTACCGAGCGACCGAGCCTGTAATTTGTTTTTTATCGATTCGAATAAAATTTCATGGCAAAAAAGTCGTCTTCATTTCCTAGTCAGATGCTTCTTGGCCTTTCGTACTGGGGTACAAGTCGTGCAGTTTTTTTTTCGATCGCTCGACCGAGTTCTGAAAATTCGAATTGTTGGAATTTCGGGGCCAAAGTTTGCCTCGATTTGCTCTCCCCTCGTTACCGATAATATCCTTCAGCCGCGTGCATCCGGCACCTGTAAATTGCACGGAGTCTATCCGCGAACGCATTCTTCTTCTCCCGGCTCTCGTATTTCCCTCTTCATATTTTTGCAATCTCTTCGACCGCGCGTCCCGCCGATATCGCCGTAACGACGCGGATTTACAGCCGGAGATAAGTCGGCGGTGGCGTTGCACGCGCGCGCGTGCTCCTATTGCGGAAGTTATTCGCGTCACCAGGCAAGAGAGAGTTCGTCGGGCCGGAGTCAACTCAACTTGCAGGCCATTCCGCGCGTCGCAGTTTGCGCGATGCAGTCTCCGGCACTCGCATCGGTTCCACGCCTCGCCAAGATTTATGAAGCGTGATAACCCAGAGAGCAGCAGCAGCAGCAGCAGCATCAGCATCCACCGGGGAGAGAACAGAGACCGGGACGTTGGATTCGCGCAATAGAACGCCGTGTCTCTTCCGTCCGGAAATGCGACGAACCTCACCGTTAACTGTCGAATCCCGCCGTTTCTTTCGACCGAGACGGATTCCCCGAAAGAAAGCCAAGAGGATTTCCTTCGATTCTCGTCGATGATGTTGTTTTTGGTAAAGTCGTGTAGCTTTAAGGGAAAAAAAATATGGCGTGTCGAGAGGTTTCGAAATTTCCAACTTTCCATATTGGAGCATGTACCTGTTTCGTCATGAGTCGATAGAATATCAAATTCCAAGTAAGAAAGTATCGAGCCACATTGGTCCTAAATCTGGACCATAAATCTGGTCCTAAATCTGGATCCTAAATCTAATGGAGATATTTTACGGTAATTCGTCTCTATGAAAACTTCATAGAGCACAGTAGGATTTGCTTGCAATAATAATTTATAAACGCATCTACATGCGATGCTCGAAACTCTATTAACACTTGTAATACAATTTTGTAATCGCGGAATCAATGAATTAACGGCATTGATAACGAATTGATTGCGCACAAATTGCGCTACACGCTTGTAGAATTCGCTGTTTCACGCTGTACGTTGCTGTTGATGCTTCATTGTTGATGCACATATCCTATATCCTTTTAATACTTTATTAATGCTTTTTTAAACTTGGGATAACCAAACGAATCTCTAAAAACTTGACTCTGTCGAAACTGCAAAATTGCACAAATTGGAATTGGAAACCGAATTTGCTGCCATTTTACGAAATGAACAAACTGCAAGTTTAAGCTTCGTTATTGCAATAAATGCGCGAATTATTTCATCTTTCAAGCACGTGTCCCTTATCAGGCGTAAATGAAGCAACGAAGCAACCTTCGATGTACTTATCAAGCTATCACACGTTCGCGAAACAGAACGCCGCGCGTATCGACCATAAATTCTTGGAATGAAAAGCGTTCCGAATATTTTCCGACGGCATGGAACACATACCCGACCAATGCACCCGATCGTATTGGCCGAACGCGCCCGATGTGGAACAATATCGCGAAACACCACGCGCGTTGCTGCGTTGCACTTTGTTCCGCGTTTCGTCAAACAGACGGCAATGTTCATCAAACAAGTTCCCAACTAGTGTTATTAAACGTCATTCATTTTCACTCTGTAATTGCGTCGTTCTCGAACTCTGGCTGCAAAATATTTTTCGAAAGTTCCCCGCCCCGGCGCAAAAAGACGCAATTAGCTTCGCTGTTGTTTGACGAAAGCTGCAAATTCGCAAGTCAAGTTCCCAGCGAGTCGCGGCGACAATAACGTAACGAACCCTCTCGTTCGAGGGGCAGAATTTTCGTAAAAAATGTGGAAATGTTTTTCGCGTGTCGCATGGATCTTTTATCGGTTTCGTCGCTTGAGGAGGAGCTTTCATTTTGGAAAGAAAAGTTTATCCGTGGAATGGAATTCATCACACCTTTCATTCGATGGAAATACATGTAAAGAACCTTGAATTTCAAATTCTTTCCCTTTTGCATTGTATTCTGCTCGTTACGAAAGGAAAACTTCTTCAAGAAACCTAATAGCTGCGAAAAATGACAAAAAAGTTTGATCAACGTGTGAGTCCTAACAGCGGCTTTATGTCTATGTTAAGTAATGTTTATACTTCGAACAATGTAAAAAACAGTTAGTTTTATTATTTGATTACTTAAACTAATCCTGATGCTACTATGATAAATCGAATCTTAGTGAAACTTAATTCAGAACCATAAAGTCGCTGTTAGGACGCACGCTTAGGCCACAACGTTAAACGATTAAGAAACTTTTTTCCCATTTTTCAAGAGAAACATTAGAAATAGAAAAAGTTTTTTAATTATCAATTAACACTGCGTTCTAACAGCGCCTTTATGATTCTGGGCACGTGGATGTAATTTTTATATTTCGAATAACGTCAACAGTTAGTTTTACTATATTATTTAGATTCACACTGATGCTACAACTGTGGTAAGTCAAATGTTAGTGAAATATAATCCAGAACCATAAAGTCGCTGTTAGAACGCAAGCTTAGGCCACAACGTTAAACGATTAAGAAACTTTTTTCCCATTTTTCAAGAGAACTATTAGGTTCCTTGCAAAAGTTTTGTCTTTGCGATCAATAAAGTACAATTTTGCAAAGAAAAAAAAAATTCATGGTCAAAGGTGTAGAACTCATCCATGACAGCCATGGACAAACTTTTCTTTCCACCCTGTACATGACTTATCACTCCGCAGAGCACACACTAAGCGAAACCGATTCGTTCCACTGCTTCTCGCTGGTTAAACGGCCCGTATCGACAGAAAGTCGAGTGTCTTTAGACTGTTAAAACCGTTTTGCTCTCTCTCTCTCTCTCTCTCTTTCTCGACCGTGGTCGTCGAAGTGAAAACGCAGATAAAGCAAGCAAGTCTGTACGTCCTGCCCGAGGGGCGAGCGCCAAGTTGGTAATAAAACGTGCTCCTCCAGGGACTTCGACAAACCGGCAGCAAAATTCTGCGCGCCGTAATGGAATCTGCGGTTTAATTCGCGTGTAAAAGCCGATTTTCCACGGGCTGCGAGTTTCATAGGTTGAAAATAATTCAAGCATCGATCACGGTTCGTCTCTCGGACGAGGTCGTGCTGGTCAATCTCCCAACGTTCGTTTATAAAATTCTACTTCTCTGCGTATGATTCTACGTTCTTACGTTCCTACGTTAGAATTTTATATTACGCGTGCCTTGTTTCATTTGTTCGATGTTGGAACGAACGAAGTTTCTCAAAAGTTCTATCTCTCTTTCCTTCAAATTTCACAGGGAAAGCGATGAAATGGTTTTCTCCTCTCTGGTGGCAAAAGTAGCCGTTGCCGCATCACGCTCGGAAGGTCGAACAAGAAACGTAATTGCGGGATCGTTTGCTTCAGTTCCGGGAAATCAGTGTGGTAGATTTAAGGAACGTTAGACAACGATTTCCTTTTCCTTTCCGGCTCCCTCTTAAATCTCGTACCCCGGGATATTTTCACAAAGTTAATCGGGGAGAGGAAAAATGTTGGGGAGGGGGATACGAGATGCTGAGTGGAACGAGAAATTATTACCGTGCAAAAACATCGCTTCGCGCGGTATTAAATTTGCATTTGCACGTTCGTTCTTTAATCACACTGGAGAGTAGTTGCTTCTTTTCGAATACACTCGAACAGATTAAAGAGCCGCGAGATTGCTCTTATTTCGTTTGAAAAGACATTCAAGCGCCAAACGTACAGGTATTTTGTACTTACTCCAAGAGGAATT
>KQ435744.1:468974-489896 GCA_001276565.1 Melipona quadrifasciata
GGGGCATTCTTCGTTTCTTCTTCCTTTCGCTTTTCCACGTTCGAGCTTCTTAGTTGCCTGCTACATTTTCGGCCCGAGAGACAACGCCGGCTGTCCGTATTAACACCTCCCTCGCAAATCCTTGTCCTTTGGGTCTTCCAGGACGATTTCATCTCACTTGTCTTCTCCTTCTTCAATTCTGTTCTTATTCCCCGCTTCTGCGAGACGTTTCGTTTGTCTTGGCTGTCGCGTGCGAGAGATATTTTTCAGAGTGCAACGAAACTGTTCCCTGGCGATAAACGATTAACGTGGAACGTGCGAGCGGGTTAAAGAAGAAGGAGAAACCGACGTCGGCAAGCGCGGGCGAGGCGAGGAATTCAATTTGTATATTCATGGCCGGCCACCAGGCAATTTTCACCTCGCTCGTCCCTGCTCCACCGCCGCATTGACGCAACTTTTTTCATTCGACCACGAGGCCTGATTGTCCTCGTCTACTTGCTGCCACGTAGAGTCCCCTCGTGCCCTGGTTCCGTCAAATAAAAGAATAATAAGCGCCGCATCGGCGCGGATTACCGGTGGCGACGAAAGTTCCTCCGCTTCCTCCTCCTCCTTCTCCGCACGAATCAGAGCAAAGTGAGGAACGGCGGCGCATAAGGAATAAAGAAGCAGAAACACTTGTACAAGAGAGAGAGAGAGAGAGAGAGAGAGAGAGAAGAAGCACGAGAGTCAGAAAGGAAAATTGCATTTTAACTTAATCGCACGGGCGGAACTTGAAACTTCCACGGTGAAAACGGCGGAAAAGTCCCGGCGCCCTGTAATCGAATGATCGGGCATTAAGTCAACTATTGGCTAATGGACTGGGAGTGCTCGGTAAGAAAAGGGCGCGGGATTTCCCCTCGGTCACGTCGACAGTGCCCCGGCGATCTCTCGTCGTTTATTGTATCCCGACCCGCGCTTTGAACAAAAATTCGACTCGGGGACAGGACCTGCGAACTCGCACTAGCGCGAACTCGACCTGTTTTTGGAACCTGAGTGGAAATTCGTTTCGTTCTTCGAACGCAAGGACGAGTAATTACGATCTGGGGTATTAGATTTTCGAGTAAATTGAAATATCGCGCAACGCGCGTCGCATTTCCTTATGAAACCGGGGGAAAGGACGACCGCGATGAATAAGACGCTCGCGGAGGATTCATCCTCCCGGAGGATCATCTCCAAGGTCTTCAGATATGAATTTTGCACGTTGAAAACGCGGATGAGAGATTTAACGGAGATAATCTGCCGGGCCGGCATGAAAGAAAGTTTGGAAGATGACAATTTCGACGAGGTGAAATGAATCGTCCACCGAGAGGGAAGAAGGCGAATAAAGAGTTGTTTGTTGCCAGCCAGCGAGACGTGCGAGCGCACCGCGCTCGATAACATCGTTACCCGACGCGGACAAATATTTGTAAACCATGGGAGAGTGGGAGGGACCTACCAATCGTTGGTACGTGAGATTTTGATTCGATTTAGGGATTCAGGCTGACATTAATACGGCTGGTATAATTTACAGCGCGGGCGCACGTGACGAATAATGGGTACAGATAGGAACGTGTCCAATAACACGGTACGTTGTGCCTGTTTGTAAATCGAATGCATCGGTTGTTGGCCGTAACCGTCCTGTAAGGGACGTTCGAACGGGGCATCAAGGGTCGATGGCGTGCTAAGTTATCTGATCGTAGGATCGTAAAACGGGAGCCCCTAACTTTATCTTATTACCGATTACCGTTAGTTCCGAGATCCAGTACGCGTGAAATTTTGCGGCGTTCGAAACAATCGTATCTTTGAAAGATACGCTTTTCGTTGGAAAATGACCGTTTAATGTTTGACGACGGAAAGTTTTTGTCGGGAATTGTTCTGGTAATATGATTTTCGGTTGGCTTAAACTAACATATATGTACTATCGATTCGCGTGACACACGTGTGTTTTCAAGATTGCCCGCGGTTCGATTGTTTTATCACTGAGAGTGATTTTAGGTGCAACGCTGATGCAACGAAAATTAGCGATTGGTTGACTTGGGTCACGTGATTCGCGAGGGGGCGTGGCGTAGACCTCGAGTAGGAGTGGCGTTGTTTGGTGCCGAGCGACCGCGCCTGCAATGTGTTTTGCATCAATTCGAATGTTTGCGTATCGATAAAATTTTATGGCAAAAAGGTCGTCTTCGTTTCCTAGTCGAAACAGTTACTTCTGGGGCTTTCAGTGAGACGAATCGTACTGCGGTACAAGTCGTGCAGTTTTTATTGAATCTTCGTTTGCGTGTAAACATCGGTTCGAAATTCGTCACGAAAGTTCGGGCGGTGAAACCGGAACGGACAGGGAAACGTCGCCGGTGAATCGAGTTACGGGTTTCAACTGCGCGAACTTTCAACTTCCACCATCGTCCCGTTGACTTCTCTTGTTCGACGTGCACGGTCCACTGTATAATTTCGCCCCGACTTGTCGATCGAACCGAGGTGACAGCGATTGCGGCGCCGATAAATTGAGAAAGCCACGGGACCGTAGACAACGTCTTCCTTCTCGGTAATAAAACGATATCGCCGCGTTCGAGCGACGCCGCGCGAGTTTCGCACACATTTCTCTGGCTGTGCTTGCAAATGCCAAACTCGTTGTTACAACCAAACTTCCAAACAACTCGGACCATCTTGCTAAAAGCAGAAACGCCACGATGTATTTTTACCTTTTATTCCGTTCTCGCGGAAAATATATGAAATACGCGTACGTATCTTGGATGAATTGGCGCCGGCGCGTTTCTTTCGCGTTCTTCCTCCCTTTCACGATAAATAAAACGCGAAAGGTACGAGGAATTTTCTCCGAAGGATCGGAGCTACTTTACTTTTCTCTGTGGATTAATCATCCGTCTCTTATGCACGGGAAGCGATTCAATTTGTCGTTAATGCGATTTATTTGAAGTAGGTGATAAAGTGCTCCGGGAACAATGCCGCGAGTCACGGTTAGCGCGCTCAAGCGTTCGTATTATTCGATATAGATATTCATCGTGAAAGTGATAGTAAAGCGTAATCGATAATTGAATTGAGCAAGCAACTTGACAATATAATTTTCTTTTTTTTATCAGCAACCGTGATGTATGTAATATATGTAGAAATGATGTTAGAGATTCAATTAATTATCGATTCGATACACTCCCGAAAGCTCAGCAATTTTCGAACACTTTTATTTTTATTATTCAGTGCATGTCGTGATTTATCGCGTACACAATATATCAACAGAGTCTTTATTGCACAAAGTACGTTTTATATTTATCGTATTTGATTACATTGTGCGTATTTATTGTAAATGTGATAATTTATATTTTGCATTGCATGCTGCGCATATAAAATTTATATCGTATTTATAAATATTGTATTTGTTACGTGTAATTTATAATTGATATTTATTATAGTATTTTTACTATAGTGGTTGTCCTCTTGAAAATTTTCAAGCGGAGGTGTATATCGTCGAATTGAAAATCTCTACAAAACACTTTCATCAAGTGTTTAGCTAAGCTCGTAATGGACCGTACGATGTAACGAGGACCTAAATTAAAGCATCAAGTACCGGCAATGACTGACGTGTTAATATCCAGGTCACACGTAACCTTCTACTTTTTCTACTACGTACGAATTGAAGCAAGGCCGAGGCACAGTTTCTGTGGTCCTCAGATTTATGATTAGAATTCAATTTAATTACTATTTTCAAATTCACTATCTAATTACAGTAAATACTTTTGATCGTCGCTCTTTTCGAAAAACTGATGGCAAAAACACTGCAAAGGACTTTTTCTAAACAACATTTCCTTGAACTACAGTAAGATTCAAAGACATCTTTTCATTTCTGATATATATGTCATCGGTGCATTCAAGAAGAATTCTAGCAACAGAAGAAGCAGAGTCAAACGTCAAAAGAAATTCTAACATTCCACAGAGAAAGCGGGGTAGATCGGCCAACGAACCAACCAGCTACGAGGTTAATTCCCGCGTAAAATGTTTGTTGCATCCAGCCTCTCGGAGTCGCAGCATATAATCAACGAAGAAAATTAATTTACCAGAGGGTGCATCGATATCAGGAAGCTTGATTAATGAAACTCTCTCTGATAGTGAGAGATTCCGGAAGACGTACCATCAGTAAGCTTAAAGGGCGTGCAGTCTTCGAACGCGTACCAGGTCCATGAACATAATGTACTTCCACCTCGTACTCCGGTATGCTTATAACCAGCTTAAACGGGATTATATCCCTATTGGGAGGCAGGCAGGCAGTCGTGCAAGGCAGACAGTATGAACAGAGGTTAGTGAACAGGAAGTAGCGTGATTACGTATTGAATTGAGCAATTATTCAGCGGATTGCCAGGTTTCGCGATCTATGTGTATACAATCGTCTAGGCAGACGATACACGCGTAACTCGAACGCGATCCATCCTACGTCTCTCTACTCTAACGTCTCGATACAGCCGTTCAAGTGTCCACAAACGGCCCCGTCGATTCGCCACGAAATTGCCATCGATGCCTTTCTCCGCCGCAGCTTCGACCGCTTTGATCATTTCGCCGATAGGGCCCGAAATCGCGGCATCCTTCCAATTTCTCGCGCGTACGCGCGTCCACGCGTATTTCACGACCGTCGCCGTTTAATCCCAGTCGCCCAACGGCGACATGGAATGAAATTTAACGCGCCAAGACATTTCGCCAGCTGGATTACATCGCTTGTACGAGAGTATATTGCCGGGACAATTAATTACGCGGCGGAACGCTGGAAGGCTCTTCCCCGGCGCGGAGCTAGAGGTTACGTTGTTTATAGCGATGAAAGTGGTCGGCCGGAAGCGTTCGAGGTGGGTTAAGAGCGAAACGATTCCAGAAAGGAAGCAGTTCTATCCGATCTCCGTCTTTGGGTTTCGAAGCTTCCCTGCTACGATCCGGAGGAGGAAGCTGCCGCCGGTAGCTTTCGAAAGGACCGAGAAATCGATGAGTCGACGGGCTACCCAGTTACTACCTATACATATGTATACATGAACACACACATGTACGCGTGTACATTATGTATTTCGATTTCACGAGCCATTCCTTCGTGCCTGACTGGCGCGATTTACTTAAGAACGGACGTTTATTTTTTGGAAGAAGTAGTTCCCCCAAGATTTTCTTATTTTCCCTCGGAAAAGTTGAAGAACCGCCCCCCCCCCACACACACACACACACATAAGTCGTGTGCAATATTTACCAGGAACACTTCGAAGCGTTTGCGCGGATTTCGCCGCGAACTTTTCCCATGCAGCGTGTAGTTATCCGGTTCGCCCTGACATTTTTCATCGATTACACGCGACGCAAGATTGCACGCGCGGGCAAAATAAGGTGGAAGTTTCTTGTTGTTTTTCAAGTTGTCGAGGATGGCTCGCATTTCCGTACCTATCCATCTTTCCGCGCACGTTCCCGCCCGCGATGTATCACGGTTTACGTCGAACCATCCAGACGTGCGTTGTTTCAACGATTTGGCTTTCTCGTCAACAGAGAATGATGTATCTCGCCGGGCGAAACGAATCGCCCTCTGTCAAAAAGCACAACGCTGCACGCTGAATTGTCAAACCTGGTTTTCGTGCCGATCGAGCGCGCCGCGCAGGCGACTAGAGGTAGCTAGATCGACGCTATGAGAAGGAAGAAACAGGCCACCGAGGACTTAGATTTACGTCGGCGAGTAATTTATTCAAATCCCTTCCTCTGTTTCGGCTCGACTTCTTTCCACTCTCTTCTCTTCTTTCCACTCACTCTCGAAATAGAACGGCGAGGGAAGAAAATTCGAAGAGCTGTACCGACCGCTCGTCGGCGCAGTTCTTCGTTCTGAGAGAGCGGTAAAGCTGCAAACAAGTGGACGAACGTGCTAGGCATAGAAAGAGGATTTTCACAGAGGTGTTTCATCGTTTTGCCGCACCTATCTATAGCCGACGACCGAGTTTTCGTTCGTCCCTCGTCGGCGATAGCTCAGCTTAACCGTCGATGCTTTAAATATTCATCAATATCCGCGCTTTTCAATTTGCACGCGATCAAATTCACAATTTCAGCTCTCGCGCTATCTGTTTATTCCGAATTCCCTTCGCTCCTGACGATTCTCTCGATTGTCATTTTCACGGTTTCGCATTCGAAGGCGCGTCGATAGCTTCGATCGGGGGAGTAGTCGCCACTCTACGCGACTACTCCCCCGATTAATCGCGACAGAAACAACGATCGAAATCTCTTTAACGCGTTGATCGCCGCGTCGCCCACGTGTGAGTGACGATCTTAATTTTAAATTTTTGAGGCAAGAAGGGATATAACGGTAAATGATTTTTTATAATAGAAAAATGATTTCCTCATAGTGAATTGTTTTTAGGTTAAACAAACTAAATCATCAAACAACAGTATAGTAGACTATTAAATTATTTCGAAGAAGTAACTATTTTATTTATATAAAAATACACACTGTAACAGAGTCGTTTGTGATATGTTGGAAAATATTTTAAACGAAGCTAAAGCTGAGATTTAGGGACCTCGTTGTAAGTTCTCTAAGTGGTTCGTACTTGAGGGATGCAAAGAAAATGTGCAAAAACTTTTAATTTGATAAGGTAACGCTGAAGAGCACGTCCGTGTCATAAATTTAAAAAAAGAAGAAGCATAAAAACGGAAGAATAAAACCCAAAAGCATAAAAAGGAGCGTAAAAACTACAGAATACCTAAGGAATAAGTTCTGCAAGAAACCTGCTCGATTTGCGATCAACGTGTTAACTCTTTACAATCCACGCGGCATTCGACATTTCGCAATTGATGCCACTTTCAAAATCTGTTCGTAATTTCCTAACCTAAACCTAATAACACGCGTACTAAATCAACTCGTAACACAAAAGGATACCTGTGCCAGATTTCACGTATTAAAATCCAGAGGAATCGACCGAAGTGGAATATGCGCACGACCACTGGATCGTCCAATCAGTCAAATTTAGAATTATCGGACAATTGACAAAAACCATTAAAAAAAAAAGGCTCGAGACTCTCGTAAATTATATTTATGAAGGACGGTCGATCACGGACGAGTTGACGGTAGCTCGATTTCCCGACCGTGTCCGCGATTTCCGTGGATCTCGGAGAAAATAGGGAGGACAAGATAATCGTTAGGCACGTTTAAGCGTTCCCACGAGGATTCCGGATGGGCGCCTCGTCTTGTGCGCTATGCCGCCGATGTTCCACGCGTAACCGAAAGGGATAGGTAGATCGGGCTTCCATGTTTATAGGCGTGCAATGTACCGCGTACTCTTACTGTTCGCCACCTGTGCAGTGTATTCACTCGGTTTACCCTGTACCCGCAAATGTATCCGCAACCCTGTCCTTGTATACGTTTCATCGAGTAGTTCCAAGTAGTTCTATAGTTGCCAGCTATCGTCGCGTCGTTGTCGATCAGCGAGGAGAGTTTGACACACGGCAAAGTGCATTTCTCGCAGGATACATCTAGGTTACTCCGTGTGCTATCTTCCTGACGTCGCGCCGTGTCGACATGCAGCAGCTATTTGATCTCGAGGCTCGGGGATCGTACAGACAGAAGAAGCGGCAGATAAGTTGATTGCACTTGTTTCGAAATTATTATTTAGAAATCTTTATAGCGTTTCGTTAATTATTTTTCGTCCCCTCTCCCGCTTTTGCTTCCGTGCACAGCATCCTTTGGCAAAATAATTCGTTTATTTTTCGCAGAAACGCGCAGTATTTCTACGTAGCCCAAATGCGAATATTCCGGGAATTAAATATTGATATTTTCAGAGGTAAGAGATAGGTGCTTTGATCTATTAGTGTGCTGTTATTACTTCGGAATTTCGACAACGCCGTCCAACTTGTAAACACAAGGGCATCGTTTATTTTGTTCGTGTTCGTTAGCGCAGAATTGGTCACTGGTTGTAGAGCAAAAAAAAAGGAAAAAAAAAAAAATGAACGAAATCGGGACGCACGCGGCCAAATACACACGGTGAAATTTTTCTCTATATTTCGAATGGATTGTTAGATATGATATCGTATATTTTCATCGACAACGGGGAAAAATAATTGACGAATGTCGCGACTGGGGTTTTTAGTTAAAAAAAAGGTTTCCTCTTTTTTTGTAAAACTAAATCTCAATGAAAAAGATTTTCGATTACGAAGAACAAAATCCTAATGTAGCCTAGTTGAAGTATCTCATTTATTAGTGAATGAGTGATAAAAATTGTTTCATTGTCTGATATTTTTAAATTGGAGAACTTTTCAGCGACGACTGATCAATCTTTGCCTAATCAGCCGGACAAATTTAGCTGGATATAGACAAGCTGTCCTTAATCCAGTAATTCCTCTATAATTTTCCAACTTCCCTGCATCCATCTCAATGCTCAACAAACGCACACATGTATTTAGGATTTCTTCTATGAACTGCATTCGCGAGTTTATCGTTTATATTGCCACGAATATGTTTCGATATGCGCGTACAAATCATACGTTATACACTTGCCCAGGGGTGTGTATTAGTCAGCATGGATAGAGAGATCGATTCCTCGGGAGACCAGAATCCTCACCACGTTACACATCCTGCGACGTAGCAGGTGACGGGGATCGATAGATTGATTACAGAGTAGGAAACAGGAAGACCATCTACGTTCATGAAGCGTAATACACTTTTATGACATTATTTTGATAATTCTGCCAATTAGCATTGTCCACGTGGAAATGAACGAGCTATGTAAACTGTATGGGTATATGTACTTGTGGTTATGCATATGTGATATCGCTATACCTGGGGGAGTATACAGATTCAAATATGCGCAAACGTATGTACGTACGTCCATGCATATTTATAAGTGTACTCGACAGTTTGATGCGTTTCTTGAGCCTAATGTCTAATTTATATGTGCAATTTACGAGACTTGCCAATGTTTCAAAGCGTTTGGCTCAGTTCTTTCTGAATTTAAAAACTCAATTTCGCGCGGACATTTAATTCGAAGGCGCACGAGTGACTATCATTTGATCGTTGAATTTAATAATAAATTTCTATCGTATAAAGTAAAATTCAGTATTTACTCCGATGAAAACATCAAATTTCTGGCATCGGCGTTGTAAGTGCGTATGCTGCTAGTACGAATAAATTTAATTTATATGGAAATCGTACTTTCAAACTCCGTAATTATTGTAGGGAGTAATATAATGTATAAATAAGAGTATACAGGCAGAGTAATCTAGAAGATTGATTGAAAAATATTAGATCAAAATATCTTCGATTTAAATTTCATTCAATCGAGATCATTAAAGTTGTTAGCGCGCGTGAGTAGCGTGGCGAGGTCTTAGTTGTAGTGTGGATTGCATGATTTAAACGCACGTTGAGATATGGGTGGGGCTATGCCCTCTTTAGTAACTTAATCGCTCGGAGCTTAAACCGATTCTAAAATTCTGGTCCAAGGAACGCACAGAAGTAACCTCGGTCCCCCTTCCCTTGGGGAGTCGTGAGCGCAAGGTGAGGACAAAGGCAAAGGCGTCTCGCCCGTGGAGTGTCGCACGCGTTCGGGAGAATTGTCCTCACGCCACGAATGTGCTGAGGCGAGTTGGTTGCGTCACGACTGTGCTCGGGAGAATTGTCTTTACGGCGCAACCCCGGTCGAGGGGCCCGGTTCCGGCAGACAAAAACTCTCGCGAACAAAGGTATATTCTTTGATCGAAAGAGTCGTGCGGGTCGAATCAAGAATCATCAAGAGATAATTTATTGAAACATGCAGGAACGAAACACGATTCAATGATCGCTGCATTATTCAAATAATGTGAATAATTTAATTCGGTGAAACGCGATGATTTATCGCTTCAACTTTTAAAACTTGACGATAATGGAATTTAAATGAAATATTTAGAAAGGCTAAAAATGATTACAAACTTGAAAATAACAAAGTGAATCGAGTTTCACAATTGTTGATTTGAATGCGTCGTGTTCCCCGAGTTTGATGTTATTGAGGTATTTGATTCCATTGGTCACCGAGATAGTCTGTGTCGTATTAAGTGCAGGATTTACTGCGTCGTGTCGGGTATAGCCGGGTGTGGTGTGAGCTTGTATCGAGTTGCAAGGGTTTAAGATGATCTGTATCGGGTTCGAATAGTGTTGGTTTGCCGATATTGAGTACCAGTATGTAATCAAGTCTGCTGGCACTGAGAGTCTTTAAATCATCCGTATTAAATCGAGTGGCTTAGAAACTGTTTGTAAAGACTTGAAGTTTTCGAGCAATAAATTGAAATCATCGCGTTACACCGAGGTTCGATTGTATTGCACTTTCGTAAAACATTAGTCTGATCTTTTCAATACAAAATATATCACTATTTTAAAGTAAAAATTACATACAGATACTACTTACTCGATGAGAAGATTGCAGGAACTGATCGAAGAGTATCATCACTCTCTCTCTTTTTTTCTTCCAAGACGAAACACGCACAATTGCTCACCACAAAAATGTAACAGAAAGCATTCAACAAAACACGCGTGAAACTTGCGACTAACGTTGGTGCCTTTCGACAATCGAAGCAACTAGTTCCCCCTAGCGGCCACTAGGTGCCAGTGGCGCAGTTGTCGTTACGAATTTCGAAGGAATCTCCGTGCTCGTGCGAATTCGTCGATTTTCGTCGTCCGTAATCAACGCGCAACGCTCGATTCCACGCTTAATCGATTTTAAATGTTCGCTCGGCGAATTGCGATCAAGTTCAGTGGCGTGTCAACGCACAACTCTCGGGTCGTGCAACCGTTTTCACTTTCGACGATTCCGTCTCGTGTCTCCGCGTACGACACGAACGTGTATACATGGCGTCGCGTCTCGTTGGTTGTGTTCTATCATAGAATAGTTTGGATCGCGACACACGTGGCGATGTTTCAGTGTATAAGCACCGTGTTTCGGTATATAAACGTTATCGTACGAGTTTCGTCTAACGACGACAACGCGCTCGCGCGCGCTATTCGCCATGAATGCCTGTTTCAAATTCAAACGCGAATCGCAGGTGGCGCTGCTGTACCGTGTGAGTTTCCCGGACAAGAAGCACGTTACTGTGTTTATCGCGAGAAGTTTCTTTTTACGAGATTAATGTATATGTAAGGTTGTGTTATGCGCAGTGTCATGTTTCGGAGCCACTTACGATGACAAATTCGCGAGATCGATCACGGTATATATAAATGGATTAAACCGACGGTTTCGTCCGTCGAACGTAATTGTTTTAACCAGCCGCGTGACCGACCGGTCGGTGGTCGTGTTTCGTAACTAGAAACGGGGATAACTAGACGGCGGCGCACGATATGTCGGACTGTGATTGTTCGCGAGCTTCGTGATCGCGAACGAAAGTTTTTTGGCTTCACCGTGCTCGCTCGCGACGTTACGCCATGCCCCAGTAACCCGGACTCTCCCCCCTGTACACACTGGATGGGCTGATTGGCGACGAGTCACAGCATCGATTGGTTCTCCTCTCCCCGCACCAACACAATCGCGAACACGGCCGCGTGTGTAGGTGGATGCGGCTGTTTGAAATTCCATTCCATCTTTCTCTGCTTCCTACGCTGCGCGGCGGATCCACTTCCGCTAGGATTACGAGTCCTGACAGGCAAGTTCTCGATTGGATGAGAAGGTGGGGAAAGTAGCCGAGAGCAAATATCCGGAGAGAGAAAGAGAGAGAGAGAAAGAGAAAGAGAGAGAGAGAGAATGTTCGACGATATTCCGTGATGCGTAAGTTATTCTTTCAACGAAAGATCACGCTTTGTATTTTGTAGTTTATAGTCTGAATTTTTATCGCGTTATCACAATCCGATCCGGCAGCGAAGATCAATCATATTGATCTTTGAATGAAATTCGTCTCTTATTTGAAAATTACTTAATTTCGACGTCGAGACACGCCTATTGACTCGTACGTTTGTGATAGTGATAAAAGTACAGATCTCCAAGTAGTTTGATTACGTAAAAGTAGTCGCAACGATCCAGAAGGATAATATTTCCCCGAGCGGCGTTTCTTAGAATTTAATATTGGCACGGCAGGGGAGAAAGTTGTTTTCTTATGTCGTCGTGGCTATTTCAAAATCACTTTGTACGTTCTAAATGGAATGTTGAATTGATGGAAAACAAAATATGCCTGGGAGCAATCCTCGTTCGTATACGAAGCCAGGAGCTATCGAAGTAGAGTGGAGGCAGGACTACTTTGTGCGAAAGTACTTTGTTTACTTAGAAAACACGCTCGATGTTTACACACTTCGCTCTAAAATATGACGTAAGTCCGTTAAGTCTCGCTAAATTTATTTTCTTCGAGTAATCCGAAGCTTTCGCGCTTTTTCCCCTCCGCTGTATTTATTTCATTGAACGAGCAATTTTCTATTATTTTTGCGTCGACCCCAAGCGGTCAAACTGCTTTTTACGTTATTCGTCAGCACGACAAAAATTTCACTCTTTTAGTTTGGAAACGTAATCAAACAATTGCCCGATTTTATTACTTTGCTGTGTATTTGATCTCGTATTTTCCCTGTTACTCCTTGATCCTTTTTTGCCAGATTCTTTTTACTGGCACTTGTTCGCGATACGATAATCAGCCATCGACCCCGACGATTCGTTCTCGTTTTTGCTCACTCTGCACAGTTATGTTTTCACCCTTTTTTGCTCCCCTACTCGCGACAGGTACAAAGCGGCCCTGTTAAGCCATAACCCGTCGGCGACGGTTTTACTCTGCTTTGCAATTCTTACAAAAAAAGAAAAGAGAGAGAGAGAGAGAGAGAGAGAGAGTGAGTGAGAGAGACGAAAGAAAGAGTATGGATATACACGCATGAAAATAAAACGCCAGTAGTTTCCGAGAAAATTGCAGAGTGAGACGCAGGAGGAGGGGGTGGTTGGGGGTGGTGTTCACGACAGTTCACCAGTTTGTCGTGAGTTTATCGAAATAGCTCTCAGCTCGAAACGCCTTCTCGCGAGTAGAGTTTTCTCTCCTGCTTTTATTATCGCCGCATCTTGAAACCTTCATCGGCGATGGTGATTTCTTCCCTTTCAAGTGTAAATTTTGTTTCGCGCGGACGCTTCCGGAACACGGGAAATATGCATACACGCGAAAATGCGGTTTCGCTGTCCGGCGATTTCATGAATTCGAAAGGACGGGAACCGTCTGAGGTAACGTCGTGGGTAATGCGGCTGTAGTGAAGAGGCGGGAACCGTGAAAAAGCTCGTTTGTTTATGCTCTTTTGAGTCGTACGTTTCAATGAAGACGCCACCTTAAAAAAAAAAAGAAAGAGGGAAGAAGGGCGTAGGAAATGATCGTTGAGAGAACGCACGTTGATTCCCCAGTCGGTTTCCAACTGAAAATTTCCGCTGAAAAACTTGCCGCGGTATTTTATCCTGTCGGTTAGGGTCGAGGGTTGAGTCAATGCATATATCACGGCATATATCCGCTGTATTCAATAGGAAGAGCCTGCGGAGGGGGTCAAGTTCGATACGAAGTGAGAAATTTATTTGCTTGTGAAGGGGCTATGAGAGGGTCGTTCTCGGTTGGCTCTCGTTGTTTCTCCAGAACGAAAGAGCGCCAGGATTGTGCGTTCGCCACACTTGCTTCCCGTTTTTCAACCGGTCGAATTGCGCTTACCTGCAACGAGAAATTTCACTGCGGCTCACCACGCGGGAGCATTTGTCATTCCATAACATCTTCTTCGCGAAAAACCGGGGATCCGGAATAAATCGATCTCTCCCTTTGTTTCCCATTCCGGCGGATTCCGACTTTCAATCACCTTGTCGAGTTCCAACGTACAACTTTAATTCTACACGTAGATGTTTAATAACACGCAATTGTTAATTGAGGATTGAAGCGAGGCAGTAGCGTGAATTCACGCGCAATTTAACCGTACACGTGAAAAAATGACGCGCCGTATCTCCGCGTTAGCATACACGCCATAACGCGTTTGATACGATACGCAAATGCGCGGCAAAGTTATATTGACCAAGTCCGTCGTACGGCAATGAAGGGATTACCAAAGAGCACAAATCGAATTCGCTGCCTAATTTATGGACTCGGCAAACCATTGAGATATCAGCTTACCAAAAGCGGAAAGCAGCGTCGAATTCGAGCGGATAATTATTCGGCTCTCGCGAAGAGGACCCGATTCCATAGTGCAAACGGCAAATCGTTTTCATAGATTCACGCGCCGATCTCTTTGGAATATTATTATCAGATACTGGCGATATCACGTTCGACGTTGCTGTTGGATGATTCCAATCTTACAAACTTCCACTTGGTACTAAACGCACGAAATTCAATTTATCGAAATATGTACACTTCGTCCCGGAATTACGTACCGTGTACGTCTTGATTTCGGCACGTATTACATATATATATATTTCGTTTTCTTTTTGCTTTTTCTCTCCCGATACAAGGGTAACAAGAGTTTCGCGCGCGCGAGGGGAAATCCGTGTAATCGGCGATATAAACCGGAAATATGAACGACGGAAAAATGGTACTGGGAAAGTTCGTTCCCGGATTAATCCCAAGATTAACCTCAGCCGGGGATACTGGCGCCGTTACGTGCCAAAGAGAAAGCGATATAGGAGATTGAACGTCCAGGTTAATCTCGTTCGAAATTAAGCGGCTTATCTTTCGTTGATGCAGTGCCCGTTTCCCAACCACTTAGTAGATTCTTCGCTGCCGTGTCGCCGATGGTGTTGAAAAATTTACACACTCGTTTTCGACTCCGTTTCGCGCAAACGTGCGGTTTTGCTCCGCGAGAGGACTTTCAACGCGCAAGAAATCTTCGGCAACAAACAGTTCCGCGATCCCTATAATCCACGGATCAAACCGTTATTCCTCTTTATCGCGGAAAAATCTTCGTTACCTCACCGTCCACGACGGTTTTTGTTTTTCTCCAAAAAAAATACGGCTACATTGAAAATTACATCGAAACTCTTCGAAAAGGAAAGCCGAACTTTTTAATTTTAAACGGCAAATGTTTTCGACGCGTAAAAATTTCTATGAAAAAATTCCGGATTGGTCTCATTTTTGCTTTGGCATCGCTTCGATATTAATAAACGGGATATTTTTTTCGCGTGTGTTACCGATCAATGAAATGCTAAAGAATATTAAAACGCGAGATAATATTTTTATCGCGCATCGATTCTCGATAGTTCGGTTTTATCGATTACGAACCTTGCGCCGCGCAATCGACGATTTCTAGCGGCTTCTTCTTCCGCCGGGGAGTGATCGTTTCTGGTTATCTTTGCAAAGAACGCTGACTGATTGATTTCGTGAATTTATTATCGGTGTAACTCTGTTCAATTATTCGTCTGAAATTGAATGTCTCTAGGCGTTTTACGCGCTTGATACGCCACGATTGAAATGCATATAATTTGATTGGGAATAGTCGAACAATGGTGGTATCATGCGCGAATGCGCACGCACACGCACGCATAGTAGCGTGTATATTGTTCGAATGGCGGGTCTAAATCTAATAGACGAACGAAATCCGTATGCGGAGCTACATATGTTATTTCTGAAACAACGTTCGATCGGATCGTTGAGGATCATTGGTACGTCGAATTCGAAATGATACCAAACAGCAGAAAACACATTGAGGGATATATCTGACAGATAATTTCAGCTGAGGGCTTACGCCGGGTGGGCGCTAAGACCGGTGGGATGCGGTGGTTCAGGCGAGAGAACAAATTATTACGTGGCTTTGAATGGCTCAATTACTCCAAATTGACTCGCGCGATCATATTTTAGATATCGTAGATAATTTTGTTTATTCACATGCGCAAATGCAGTTTGATTACACCGGCACGCTTGCTTTGAATACAATCAGTAAAATTCAAAGCTGCGAACGGTACAGCGTTAAATGGCAGCTTTTTGCAGGAATAAGGTTTCACTAAAATTTTTCGAAACACGATACGTTAGTATTTGAACAAACGCTACGTTATCACTCATATTTTCATTTATATACTAATTTCAACCTTCGTGCCATTTTCAACGTTGTTGGAGTTTGTGGTTTTTAAATTTCTCGTTTACGTCACTTACGACAATAACCATTTGATACCATTAAACGCTCAACACAGGATAGTTCAATATAACGGCGCTAATTAATTTGCACGAAGTAAATTAGTGATCAATTCATAGTATTTGCTATTCCCTATTTAATTGTGTGTAATATCGCGTCTATTGACTCAACGAATCATCGATCCTCCTTGTTTTCAAAATTAATCAACGTGCGTCCAATTTTATCAGACGTTCTCGATATTTCTATTGCACCACTATATATATATATATCACTGTACGACCTAGAATTTTTTACATCTAACGCTCTGATACTCTGATCATCTTGCCATCGGTTTCCATTCGCAACTATTCCGAATAATTAATGCTAATAACTATCATCCGTCACTGTCAATCTCACGATTGAGCAGGACGAATGGAGATGGCTGGTAGTATCATTCCACGCGCCGCACGGACGCGGGAATGATATTGGATTTTGACGCGACGCATATCGGCCATCTATTCTTGCAACGGACGAACGCGAAGTTTTGCGGCTGATAGCCGGCTGATCGATGACTCGATCGATAGCCATTATCCACCTTAATTCCTCGTAGTCGAAAGTTTTTATTCGGACCAAGGGCCGTTGTGAACAATGGATGCACAGAGGTGGGCTCAACGTAACTCGATATTTGCATATCGGTCTTTTGGCCCGATGCAATCACCGTGCATGTGTGTGCGCGTGGAACACTGCACACGGTACATGTGGTATTAATAACAAGTTCGATTGTGTAGCTTCGTGCTAACATCTATTAAAAAGTACTTATCGAGATGGGCTTAAGAAATTGAATGGAGGTTCGCCGAGAATGTGAAAGAAGAATGTTCGCAGCTTCCGTGAGACAGGCGTTACCTTCGTTACCGAGAATCGTTCATCAAACGATGATTTAAAATTCGTTCCATTAAAAATATGGATAATGTCGTTCTTCCCTCCAGCGAGAGAAGTAGCTACGGCGTAATAGCGCCACGAAAGTATAGTAATAAATAAGTATTACCTAGCTAATAAGCGCGAGTGATTCCGCGATATAATTCTAATTTGCATCGCTTGCGTTTCCTAATTAGCGCAGATTGCCCCTCAACAGCGTTAATTCCTCTTCAGCGTCTTTTCCCAGGTAAAAGGAAGTTCTTACGTAGGAATGACGGGACGTTGTAAGAAACACTCCTTTAACTTTTCCTTTTTTCTTTTTTTTTTTGTCCATCGCCAAGCCTGCGAGACTCTAAGTGAAAGTACGCCGTGAAAAAGCGCTCGATGTCGCTCACCGCTCGGACGTGATGAAATTAAGAGGCTGAACCGTATTTCAGATGCGACGCGAGCGTCTTCCCATCTCCTCCCCGTTTCTTGCTCTTTTATCTTCCTTAAATCAACTCTCTCTCTTTTTCGCCTCGCGTTGTTTCATCCCTGCCGAAGAATTCCGTCATTGTCGTGCTTCGCGTTTTCCCACCTACACGCTTACGTACGAACGAAGTAGACGTGAAAATACAAGCGCGTTCAAAAAGTTCATCAACTTGGCGCGTCTGATTTTTGTCGTCGTGAAAATTCCCTCTTTCCGCAGTTTATTCTCGCGTTGGAATAGATTGTTGTATTAATTGTCCGTGTACTAGGACTTTACGAAATTTATTTCGTTATCGTCTCAGCGCGACGGTGACTTTTTAAGGAATGCGGCCCGCTTTGCCGAGGTTCTCTCGTTTGGCTCTTTACAGCCGTCTGAGAGATGTTAAAAATGCAGATTGTAGGTTTTTTAAGACGTATATTTGACTAGAATGTCTGGGAGACTAGAATCTCCGCGTCTAGACTCGAACTGATTGATTGATGGTTTATGATAGAATGTTGTCTCGTGCTAGGAGACTGACCTTTTATAGGAGCGAATGTGCCTATGTGACTTCTTCGCGCCAGCCGATTTGTTTATTGATCTTACCCTTAAAGAAACGTTCCAGATGCTAATTCTGCCTCTCGGGGTAAGACAAAGGCCCCTGAGATAGGAGAATGCCATGGCATCTGGAACTTCTCGGTTGGATAGAGTATTCCAGAAACCTAGCCTGTCCGTCTCGAGGTGACCTGTTCTGCCCCAGAACAGTTATTAAATCGCAAAGAAAAATTGATTATTTTCATTCTGAAATTACGTGAAGAACAAATAAGGGCAAATAGCTAATAAAATAAGTAGTGAATAAGAGCAAAAAAAGATGACCAAGAATTTTAAGAATTATAAAGTTGCATTTTATTGCAAACGAAAGTTGTACGTCAAAATCGCTGTGTAGCGATGGCTGTATTTTCCGGATGAGTTGTACTAGCACAAGAGAGTTTCTAACACCAGCCAACATTCAACCGTACTCGTATCCTCTGCTATCGTTGACGGCGACAAATACGTCTTTTTTTCGCGAAGTATATCATCATTCCGCTAGCCATTCACCGTCCTATTCATATATATATATATGAAAGGTTATATATATCTTTCGAAACATGTACACAGCTTTATTCGTCCTCGCGATATCCGGCGCATTTCGTTCTTGGCAGCAGCCCTACGGTTCCACTTTCCCGACGAATTGCTTGATTGAGCAGAACGCCTTTTCCAACATTGTGACCTATTTCGATTCATTTTTCACGACGAGAAACGTCTTATCTGTCACATTGTTCTTCAAGTCGACCATTTAACACTTGGTTTTAAAAAAATAGTTTGGTGCATTATATTTTGCAGACAATGAAAAATTCTTGATAATTTGAACCAAGAATCGTTCAAATTACTCGCAATTAAAGATCATTTTTCGTGCAAAGAGATTATACAACGATCCGCTTGATCTCATTTTAAAGCGCAAAGCCCTGTATTTTGTGACAGTCGTGAATTTGCTTCCTTTTTACATCGTAGTAGCGTTTTTTTCAGAATTTTAGAAATTGTGAAAATTCAAATGCACCGATAAAAACATCAAAAACATTTTCGACCTACCGTTATATTGAAAATTGAAGTTCCACTTTTACAACGACTCCTCAAAACTCGCTATACCACTTTTTTCCCAACGTATTATTTTATTTTTGAATTTTTGTCGTTTAACCGTAATATTCAAAGTTCAATAAAACAGCGTGGGGAAAAATGGTGCAGCAAATTTTAAATGGTCGTTGCAAAGAGAAAGTTTGAATCTTCGAGACCAGTCATGGACGGAAATCTTTTTAACGTTTTTTACACGCGTTTGAATTTTTACAATTTTCTGGAAAGTTTTTCCATCCGCTACACGTAAAATTATCTTCGGAGAAGAAAACGGGCTCGCGACTGTCAAAGTAGAGATAGTATCTTGGATTGTCAAATGATCTCTTTTACCTTAAGATTATATTACTTTAAATTACCGACAATTTTTCATTGTCACCGTGTATTTTCAAAAGTAACAATTATCTCGGAACGTGAAACGTTCTCCAGAAGGAAACTTATTTTAAACACGTAGATATTGCTAGCCGTTCGTGTCGAAATTTCGACAAGTGTGGAATAATTGTGGGTGGATATACCAAGCGTAAACTTGGTATTATAAATCACTATCGTCGATAACATTGATCTTTGTCATCGGTTCTGGCGACGAGCACAATGGCTGATCGGTCAGGGGTTCAGCGGAAATTTGGCCGGTTCTGTCCATTTCTGAGGTGAGATCCTGTTTATCGGTTGAGACAAAGCGACTGAATCTATTCGAGTACCTGGTGCATGCTTTCGCTATTAACGCGACCCCACCGATGAGCCATCTGTCAACCTCAAATTTCGTACGTTCCACGGTGGTTGTTCGGCAAATTCCAACACCGTCTGCGCGGACAATACCTCCGCCGTTTCTCCGTGTTTACTGGAGAAGTTTACTCGAGGAAGTGGGAAGCTTCGAGTTCGCTAGCCTGTCGTGTACACGTTAATGATTAAAGCTTAACATTATCTCCGCTCTAATTTATCTTCGACAAGAGTCACAATCCTCGTCTCTCGCTGCTTCGCGCTTTTCGGGAATACGTTTCGATTTTCAACAAACGGATGAAAGAAAGGCTAGGAGCCCGACATCTGTCTCTTTATTAAGAGATGACTGACAATGTGAGTTGCGGATAAATCTCGTAGTTTTACGGATATTTTTACAGTTTTGAACAACATCGATGGAGGTTTAGGTTAGGTGTAACAAACAATTTTATCCCTCTTGGCCGAGCCGATTTATCTCAGAATAGTGGTAAGCCGAAAATGGTATGTTTGCGTTACAGTACCTGACATGGTACGTAACGGGCCCGGTTGAAAGCTTAACTCGTGGTGATCGTATATCATTTCACGGTAGCGAACCTTTCCACCCTCTTTCCTTCGCCATAACTTTCCTTTTCCTCTTTTTTTTTTTTCTCTCTTGGCTTCGAAAAGAAGCTTTATGAGCCTGGGATATTAGATTCGACCGAGCATTCTCCTCCTCGTTCCTCCCGTGGCGAATTTCGCTTTCGCGGAATGGTCTCCAGTTAAACTTAATCCGCGAAACTCACGACACTGCCGGATAGTGAATTATAATTTCGCGACAGCGTCAAATGCTGTGCAAACTGCTGTCCCGTTCCCGGACAAGTAAAGCTCGCGATCTAATGGATACCGATAGTTGCGACATTGCGTTGCTCCATCGTTGCAAATACCTAATGTTCCGGAATTCTGAAACGCGGGCCATCGATACAACATTTCCTTCAAAACGAACCTAGTGTGCGGTATATACATGGATCCGTTGCGACGGTGAAACTTCGTCGATTTGAAATCGAGCCAAACGCACTAATGACGCCCCTCTTGGCCATTGTTGCGATAACTTTATCGACGCTATCTTTTCCTGTCCTGTCCTTTCAATAAATATCAGCGGCGAAACGAGACGCGCGTGGGAATGTGTAAAAATGGAAAAATAAAAGCGAGGGGTGAT
>KQ435744.1:490484-502642 GCA_001276565.1 Melipona quadrifasciata
TTTATGCTGCTTTCAGCTTCAGCGCGCGCCATGTTGGTGATCGTTAAGAAATAAGTGGAGAAAAATCGTAAAGAACAGAGAAGCGTTCGTAAATCCCCGAACGTGTCTCGAATAACCGTTCTCGAACATCGATGTGACGTTTATCGCGTGCAATTAGGATCATTTAGTCGAATGTATTCCCTTGTCGCGTTTGAAATGAGCAAGTATCGAGATGATTAATTCTTAATCCATTAAGGAGCCGGCATCGCCGTTGATATATTTATTATATAGAGATTAAATATACCAGTAGTATTTATTTAATAACAACGCTGGTGATTAGACAACAGATAATTAATCCCTTGCACTGGCAACTGGTTTGCGGACCATAACGAGTGACCGAACCGTATACAATTCGTTGCTTTCTTTTTCTTTTGAACTCGTCGGTATATCACTGGATAATTAAATTATTAAAAAGTAATAAATTTATCATCTGTTTCGCCTGAGTTACATTTAAATATACTTGAAACTGGGAAAATGTTGCAATTTGGGACAAGAAATTCCCGACGTGCCAGCACAAGAGGTTAAACAAGGTACATGAACAGTGATTAACAACCCAATCAATTGTTTTTCACAACTCAAATCGACTCTGTTTTTACTTGCTCGACTCTCTCCTTTTTCAAAAAGGAAAACATTCGTATTTTCTTTTCATGCGCTTCTTTACACTACAGCCACTTTCACACTACATCTGTTGTGACATAACCTACAATAATGACCTACGATACTACAATTATCAATTTCGTTTTTAGCCAATTTACATTATCTGGATTTCATTAAATTTCATATAATCACGTCGCAGTCAGCAATATTTTAATATTACGAACAACATTTTTTCAAGTTTGCGAAGGAAATGTACTTTTTAGCAGAGGAACGACGGGGTTGTGTAAAGTTTCGAATCAGATAAACAAGAAAAGTTATTTCAATTTGAAAATTGAATGAAATTGAAGACTCGAGAGGTTGAGAGGTCTGCTCGATTGATTTCAATATTTATAGGGACAAGATCTACTAGTTGGTGTTTTAATTGGATCTCGCGAAAGTTTTTACCACTTCTTCTTTTCCTCGTCGCTGAGAAGAATTAACGAAGCGCTGTCCACTTGGAATATAGATTATCGGACAGGTTCCTTCTAACGCGTTTTTCTAAAGGGTTTTCAGCGGTGCTCGATCGAAAATCGACTTTGTAAACACCTCGCTCCGTAAAAGTTGATCGATGAGACGCCATTATATGGCCGGCCTCGATATTCATGGACTTACAGTCGCAGAACAAAACAATAAAGTCGCGGCGCGCGATCGATCACTCGAGGATCGTATCCGGCCGCCGGCGAAAATATTTTTGCCGGAGATTTTCAAATTGCCAGCGACACGTGGCGAGGATTTTGGTTATAACGAGGCAGCTGTTAGCTCCCCCAGCTGGCCGGCCAAGTGTTCGGGAACTTTTTAATAAAGGGGCAAATTGACGACAACACACTTTGGAAAGAAATATCTCGAGAGCAATTCTTTTTCTTCTCGTCCTAGCTGATCCTACGTCCCTTGATTCATTCTCCTCGAAAGTTGGCCGCGTTATTGAAACCTGCTTTCCCGCGTATCCCGTTTCCTTTCGGCTTTTAATAGAACTCGGCGATTACTTTACAAGCTAATAGCCCGCGCCTCTGTCTCGATCAATCGATCGATTAACGGTGTAAAATTATTTGGATCGTGGCCAATTACCTAATTAAGAACAAGTGAATTTTTCAAACTCGGCTTCCTCCGAAAATCATAATTTTCGTCATTCTCGTCGACTGTATCGCGAATTTTCTGACGTGTATATCTCTCTGTCCGAAGCAAGAAACACGGACAGCCGAATCGCAAGATTTCCCCAAATATTTCAGCAGAAAATCCGTCGACCGATTGCAGCGGTTCTTCTCCGCGGACCTATTTTCGAGAGATTCGAAACAGTATCGGAGAACGTATACACAGCGTCGAGCAGAGCATGAGAAATTGTACGGGGAAAGAAACGAGGTTGTAGCTCTGTAGCCGAGTATATAATGCCTGTGAATATGTATCTGTTTCGCGTACGATGCAGCTTACAACGGCGGCGCTAAACCATGGCGCTGACAAATACAACCCTATGGCGTAGGTTTATACGTCGCGTCGTACGGATGGTAGTGCATCGCGAGTAGTCGGATGCCTGCGATCGTAAAATCCGGCGTCCTCACTCGCGCGAAATTTCCGGAAATGGAAGCTCCGGGTGATCTTCAATTTATAGAAGGGGGCGAGGCCAGGGCAGAGAGGGGGGGGGGACTGTCTTCGATTTATCAGTCGATATTTCAGCCGATGTTTCAGTCGGATGGCCGCCCAGTTTTATTAAAACGGTTAAATTATTAACGAGGAGGGCCCAACGATATTAAAACGAACGGAAGCGCAATCGTCGCTCGGCTCGGCTCGGCTTAAATATTGCTTTCTAAAATTTGATCGGAGCGTTAATCATCAGATACCAAATGGAATATCCAATATCAATGTTCGTGCACAAACATTCGTCTCGCGATCTGTTTCGATTATTTGCATTAACGCTGAAGGCTAGGCTGGCTGAAAGGTTCGCGCGTTAATACGCGTAAACCTTGTACGTATGTACGGGCGTGTATGGTCAGCCCCAAGGGAAGATTGAGATTTATGAGCGCATAGTGCGCGGGGAATCCCCACTGGGAAATAACCAGCGGCCAGTTCAGTCTGTCATTCGTCGAATAATTGATGCACCTGTTCTTCGTTGCATCGTCGTCCTCTCTTGTAAAGGGAGGGTTTTTCGCGGAAGAATCTTTCCTTCGAGCAAGTATTGAATCTTTTTTTTCTTGTGTTCCTCACTTTATTATTCGATGGACGAGATAGGAGTTGTTCTGTGATCTGGTAGCCAAATTGGCATTTTCGACAGTGGGTATACCCCGTTCTGGATTTAACTGGACACTGGAAATATCAGCATCATCAATTTCAGATGAACAAGCTTTTAGGAGAATAACGAACGGACAGCGAATAATCAAAATGGGCATTGTACGATACTTTTATCGAGCTTCCTAGGCACGTGCAAATTCATCTGTGACGTGGGCGCAACACGCGGCGAATATTCATGACGTTCCATTCTCTTCGAGGCTTCATGTTCCATTCTGAAGTCGTAGAAAATGACTGCTGTGAATACCTTAAGCCTCGAAGCCTTCGGTCAAACGTCTCCCCGATACGCAGGCACGTAATAGCTCGCGCTTTAGACTTACACTTGTCCGACGTGAAAAAAGAGAAAAGAAAGAGGAACGTACTTTTAAATTTACTCTCTTCGAATTCGAGTCGGCAAAAAATTTGCAAAATTCACTCGCAACAGCCGAAGAACCAGTCGTTAAAAAGGTTCTCTCATCTCTCATCATGAGGCAAATGAATTACAGCACGCGTTACGCAAAAAGCAGACATAGATCCACGTCGCGAGAATATGGGTTAGCCGCGTTAGGTGGACAAAATGTTCACTTTTAAGCGATTAATCGTGCCGCCGTTTCGCATGGTTTACGCGTGAATTATAATTACGAGTTCCATGGTATTAATCCAGCCGAGAGTCGTTTACGTTGATGAAGAAGGAACGGTGCGACGTGTTGAAAATGCGTGACTCCCGGTATTATTATGTACATTTCTATTTGCCTTTGTCTGGCCGTACATTTATCGACGTCACTCGCGGGCTTTATTTCAAGATACCATCGCGGATACCATCGACCTTGTTCCTTTTCATATACGCGCGCATAATCACGCGCGCACGAGCGGAACGCGACCACGCGTACGCAAACACCGGCATGCAGGGAACAACGGGAGTCGCTGATGATAATTTATGTCGAGACACGCGATCGTTGTCGCGCGTAGTTTCGAAAGATTTACACACTCTCCGACGCGAGCGTACGTGTTCCGAAATTTCGAGTTTTTCGATCACGCGGATCGAGTAGTAATTCTCGTCCTCGGCGGGCGATGCGATGCATTGTTTTCTTTTTTTTGTCAACGGTACTCGAAAAACCGCGGTAGCGCGAAATTGCAAATCGCGCGAGAAGGTTCAATGATCGACGATCGAAACTGTAATTTCCCTTCGGTGGCAATTTTCATAATATCCCGCGCGTTTTCATTTAGACCGTTTCTCCGTACCGAGCCGCGGATATTTTGTCCCTCGTTTTTCCTCGCGACGCGAGAGCAAGCAATTCACCGTGGTCCAGCTTGCGCGCGCCCCTATCCACGCGATTAACGTAAACAGCGTAACTCGGACTCGTAATTCACGTTCCGGCTGAACGAGAATATTTGAAATGTTTTAGCACGTCGCGTGTCCCTCTGGCCGCTGGATTATGCATTCCGACTACGTGCACACTCTTGAATAAAAACATCGGCGTGAAACCGCGTTAATCGTTCACCCTCCGTTTCCCATCCAGATGAATTCTCGTAAATTCCAGCGGTTGTGTCGTTCAAACTTTACCGTTCTTTCTTCTTGTCGAACGATGGTATTAACGTCTAACATTGTTAATTTCGGTAATTAACCCTTTCGTTCACCGCCGAAATATTCTCGAGAACGAGTTGCCGCGTCAAAAAGCTGTGCGTTTGGTTAAAATAAGTTGAAAGTTAACTGCTTTGCCAGTGAGAAGCAAACAAGCGCCAAATCATGGAACGATATCAGAGAAAACTGCACGGCTTGTGTCCCAGTACGATTCCTCTCACTGAAAGGCCCAGAAGTAACTGTTCTGAAATGAAGACGACTTTTTTGCCATAAAATTTTATTTGAATCGATACAAAGCAAATTACAGACGCGATCGCTCAGTACCAGACAACGCCACTTCTACTCGAGGTTTATCCCACGCCCCCTTGCGAATCACGTGACCTAAATCAACCAATCGCTAATTTTCGTTGCATTAGCGTTGCACCTGAAGAGGCCCGATTTATCTCCACTAAAATCACTTTCAGTGATAAAATATCCGACTATCGGAGCAAGAAGCGTGCAAAATAGTGGACGATCATAGTCGCCCGTCGTAGCGAAAGAGTTAACGTTCCGCCAGTTGCATCGAAGCTATCAATATAAAAACACCAACCGCTTGCGTGTCGACGACAGATAAAGAGAGGAGAGATAGTACCTAGAGGTCCGATAACGATTGCCACATAAATTAGTCGCGACAACTCGTTTTTCTTGCGTGCACGCGCGCGCAGCACACGCGTGTACATGCAACAAACAGACGCGAACAGCAGCAGCAGCAGCCAGCCGCTATCTCACCGAAATAAAGCACGAGCTAGATTCAATGAGTAGAAGGCTAGATGGGCGGGATGAATGGGAATAAAAGGTAGGCCAGGACCAGACAGACAAGCACGTGGGACCGCGAATTAACTGCTGAAAAGCCGGGTATAAATAAAACCCGCCGCGTTGTTTCCGAATGGGAATTGTGTACGCGCTCGGCGCTCGGTTGTCGTCGTCGTAATTCCTGTCGTCCAATTCGCAAAATCGCCCATGAATATTTTACGACGTTGCTCCCGGTTGCAGCAGTCTTCCCCTCGCTCTCTCGACACTGCCTTTTCCCTTTTCAATCGCTTTCTCCTTTTCGAAAGAACCCCGATTTCTCGGTACGCGTTGGCGACGCTGGTTCGCGCGTCTTTCAACAACGATCGATATCTCTCCGATAATTAGAGTGCACTGGTCCAAGAGCTACCATCCTCCCTCGTTTGAATTCAAATTCTATTCGTCAGGCACAATTCGCGGTCGTTCTACTCGAACAGCGTGGAACGTTTTCTCGAGAGGCACGTCCCGGCGCGGCAGTGTTGCCAACGATGGAACAAAGGCAAGGGGGCAAGAGGTTCACGCAGCGCGGGAAAGAACTCGCTCGAGTTGCCCCGAAGGATAAACGGTCGGCGAAAACGGCGGGCTTTGTCTCACTGACGACTTGGTGCGGCGACTGGCTCGTAGTTACTTCCTTCCTTCCTTTCAGGGGTTTCTGATTACGTGCCTACCGAGAGAAATCCGACGAGGTGCCGGCCCGGCTAGATTAATCTTGCCAGACTCGTTGCGCTCCAGAGATTCATCAGCTGAATTTACTTGCCTGCGATATTTTTTCTTTCTTTTTCCTTTTTTTTTTTTTTTTTCTCAAGAGTTCTTGTACCGTAGTGAACCTAAATTAGGGCACGTGTACGTGAAAGTAGGATAGATAAGGGCATCGGTCGGGTGTACAAGTCGTAGCAACAGATTCCATAAAAATCGCAATCGAGGCTGCGATTCGGTAGCTTGTTTCTTTCTTTGCGTAGGTTTAATATCGCATCGACATCGAGGTTATTAGCGACCGATACTCATATGGTATTCGTATTTTGTGATATAGACTTATGTTCATTTTGGGAAGTTAGGGCGATGAGTCTTCTCGTACATTTATGTAAGATGTGAGCGATTTTTAGCATCTGTTGCAAAAGGGAGGGTCCGCTTTCTTGATAAGATGTTCATGGATTATTTTGGTGTGTCCTGTTCTTAATCTGGCTAGTACAGTATTTCTTTTTTTCTTTCGTCTCGAGCCGTACACGCGAAACCCGCGATAGAGGCGGTTTTCCCACCGCCGCGGGGGAAATATGGATTCCGTGGGAAAGATGGGTGTGACGTGTCGCGGTCGGGTGATACAGCCGAGGTTTACACGGTTCCATTTTATTCGCTTGATGAAGTGCCACGCTTGCGAGAATATACCGAAACTGGCGAACGATCCGTGCCAAATTCACGACCCGGATCGATCTTGGCAATTTAAGACTGCTGCCTTCGTTAATGAACGATCATCCGTGTGTACAATGTACATCACTCGTGTACGGAGGTGACTATCGATCGAGCACCGAGCACCTTCATCCTGTGTACCAAAATTTGCATGTACTTTGACAGTTGCTAATCCTTCGAACGCGAACAGCTGAGCAACTGATAAGTTATACCCAGACGCTGTTACTCTGACGGACATACGGTGTTTCATCAAAGAAAGGTCATTTGAATATCGTCTCTATTGGTGAGAGTACAAAGATCATTGCTGACCTAACTTAAACTGATCGGAGAGACGAGCCGGATGGAAAAAACTATTTTTTATCACTGAAAGTGATTTTAGCGGGAATAACTGAGAAAATCGGGCCTCTTCAGGTGCAACGCTGATGCAACGAAAATTAGCGATTGGTTGATTTGGGTCACGTGATTCGCGAAGGGGCGTGGCGTAGACCTCGAGGGGGAGGGGCGTTGTCTGGCACTGAGCGATCGCGACTGTAATTTGTTTTGGATCGATTCAAATAAAATTTTATGGCAAAAGAGTCGTCTTCGTTCCCTAGCCAGAACAGTTGCTTCTAAGCCTTTCAGTGAGACGAATCGTACTGGGCTACAAGTCGTGCAGTTTTTTAAAAAATGTCAGTTTTTAATTTGGCAACGTGTATTCTTTCCATATGACCACCAAATGACCTTGGACTTGAAAATTTTTGACGTATATTCTAAACAGATCGATGGCAATTAGCCGTAAACAATTCGACAATTTTTCCTAACTTTTTAAAGTCCAGCGGCTAAGAGTTTCAAGCCACCAGTTACAGAACGGAAGGATCGCGATAATTTGTTCCGGATATTTTATACTTTGCTATCCAGAGATAATGAACGCACTGGTATCTGTTGGTAAACGTACCGGAGATGACGAATGCCCGCGCTGGGAATATTTCAATCGAACAGGGACAAATCCAGCGCACTAGTATCGCGCAGGAACTCCAGGAAAGAAACATGAAACATTCCCTCGCGGAAGTCTTTTTTCAACGCGTTTGATGGGACTCGAGAGCTGGATGAAGTGAGTTACGCGATGTTACCACCGCAGCATACGGATTTCACTCTGTATCCCCATTCTCTTGTTCGTTCGGCTCCGTTCGTTTGCGTTCGCCATCTGATATTGTTGTTCGCGAGGGCAAAACAGTAGGACCGGCGCCAGAAGTCGACGCGAAAGAACATTTCACACGGGAGGACAAGAGGTTACGCAGTGGCGTTGACCTATCGTACATATCGTGGATGGTTTTTCCACGATCTCGCGCTGCTTTCTTTATGACTCTCACGGCCGCCTAACTCTTTCCAATTTTCGTTTTCCCATTTGATTGGAATAATACCTCGGAATCAGTTTCCTGTGTTCCTCAATGACGCATTTGTGTCTTTTTCTGATAAATTTATTATCACGTTTTCACGTCAAGTTTTCCATTAAGTGAAATAACATATGATTAAGAGAAGATGTAGTTGTTGAATTAGAATTCACTTACGTCTAAAGTATCTGCGTTGCCTTGCATTTTTCCGAATTTTTGCATTGTTTTTGTATGCATATGAAAAATGCCTTTGTGTCAAACGAAAACATATGCTCACTATCAGTATTTTTACCTCTCTTTTATGCATACGTTCTACTTGATAATAGCTGTGTATTTGTAAAATTTGTTTCGTTAAATATAAATGTAAACGCCTGTAATTTGATTTGAGCAACGTAAAGGGGACTTTAAAGTAGTTTTTAACAGTTTTTTAAAGACAGTTTTTACAATCACTTTTCACAAGTTACCAGCTTTTTACGAATAGTGAAAATAGTATGTCAAGCTATCAAGCTTAGCACACAACTTCGAAACCCAAGGAAGGTACACGATCGACACCAATCGTGACTCTCCATAACAACGTCGTCTTTTCGTTTCTAATATCGTGCGAAACATGAAAAGTAACTTCAAAGAGTTTTCGCTTAATGGCCTCGTACGTTACGTCCAATCTACCAAAACCGATCTGTACTCGTTCTACGAAAACTGCGAGGTCTTTGGAAAATGAAATTGATCAATTCTCCTGCCCGCATGGTTGCTCGATTGTTCCATCGGTAACGATATTTTATCTAGCTCTCTGGCGGTTCGTTCGGAATTGGCCGGCGCGAGGTATCCGTTTCGAGCGTTGCGTTTCGATTCGAGCCGCCGCCCGTTGTTGTAACCGTGCGCTCTAACTACAACTGACATCTCCATTTCACCTCGATAATCCTCCGGAGTGTTCTTGAAATTGAAAGAGGGGGGAATTTCCGCGATAAATGTTTACGTCGGTAAGAGCAACAACGCTGGCCAGATAGATGGACGATGATGGCGCGGAAACGACGATACCGATTCCCCGCGATGCGCTTATCCCTGATTTACGTATTCAGCTTTCGAACGATATCGCGCTAATAAATAAATAAATAAATAAATAAATAAATAAATAAATGGCAAAGTTTCGGCAGATATGGCATATTAAGTTCGATGTCTGGCTCAAAGTGAATTTCCAACGAGAGCGACCGAGCCCGTTAATTACTAAACGCGATATATATATATTTCGATGTTCGATAAACGGCCGCTTGAGAACAAGCTCGTGAAAGAGGACTTATCGATGCAGAAAGCGTGATACAAAATCGTACGATAAATTGGCAGCGTGTAAGTGACTGCGAATTTATAATTGGAACGTTTTACGTGCGCGGTGTGTCGTGCCTGTAAGCACGGGGGGTGATCGATAATGCAGGCGATAATTGAATATGAGATTGTGAAATATCGCTGAAACATCGAGCGCGAAATTTTCGTTTGAAATGGAAAAAGGCGGCGACCCTTCCGCGAGTTTGAGCATTCGAATTAATTAAAAATAATTGGGGAGTCGAGCGTTTTTCCTTGCTTTTTCGCTCGCGGCTCATTTGTTGCCGACATTTTGCGCCGACACGGCGGAACAACAACACTGTTTGCTAGGAGCAACTTTAACGAGATTTATAATGGGAGTGGGTACATCTGATCTTTGGAGCGTTTGAACTACCATGCAAACGTGTCGAGTCATCGTTATCCCCGAAACGTGATAAGCCAAAGATCAAAAGAGCTTGATCATTACGGTCAACAAATTTTCGCGCTATAGATCCGCGCAGCCGCGTTTACGTAGAATTTAGAATTAGATCGGCGGTCGAAGTGAATTAGCATTCTAAAGGGACGGAGTCGCGGCAACAGTGGTGTAAATTATCGTTGTTTCGCGGCGTAAGGATTTTAACAGTGGCAGATAGCCAGGGTACCTGGTTGTGTACCTAAAACAGATTGACTTTATTACCCATTGTCTTTCTATTCAGTAACGCGTGCACAACGAGCTGGAGTCTGAGATAACGACTTGAGACGCAAAATATATTGGACCTCGTAAACGCCGGCGGTACATTCGGCGCTTATGAAAAGTAAACGAAGGGAATGGAAGTCACAAAAGCGAACTGCACCCGGTGTTGCGCAAAAGCAAAAGCCGAAAATGAAGTTACGCTCGACGAAAGATGAAAAAGTAACAAATAAAGCAAGCAAGTGCGCGGATATTCGTGTGAAACATTTGCGAAACTTCCGAGGCGTAATGGTATGTTGTCGTTGTGAAAATTCATAAAAAATTCTGCGGGGCGACGAATTCACACTCGTTTATTTCACGAGGAAAAAGAAATCAGAGGATCGACGATTTCGCCGATGACGAATCGCAATATAGCGTGGCGCGGGTATTTTTCGGAAAGGTTCGCTCGACAGGCTCGCGGCGGGTATTCCTTGCCTGAATATCGATCCGTACTCTCCCGTGTCTCGCCTCAACAAATTTACTCATGGCGTTCCATCATCTTGTCGGTCGTGTTCTCCACCGGCTTTCATCAACTTTGAAATCGTGTCACCGGCATCGGCATCCCTTTTCATTCCATCCCGTCTAGCTCGCGCCCCCTGTCATTTATACCGGCACTTCTAATTAATCAGGGGACACTTTACCCACTTCTTTCCCGCGTGTCGTCATCTCCTTTGATTTCATTATGCTCCTGCGCGCTAGCGTGTCGCGCGGTCCGCACTCCAATTGAAGCCATCCTCGCGAATCCTCTCGTAATCATATATCTATGATCGAAGGGGTAGCTTCTCGTTACACTATCCTCGCTAGGTAATTTCGAACAAAACTCGATTGCGCCGCAAATTTAATCGATAATGAAACGCTGGGAGGACAATTTCTCGCGATTGTTTAACCAACGTTCGATCCTTCGACCTTCGCTAAAGTGATTCAGAGTTACGGGCTTTCGGATTAATTCAACTTCGTTCTATCGAGCGTTGCCGTCGAACAGCAACGATATGGCGACTGGAGAGATTGTCAATGTTGTTTCGAAGCGTCGCACTGAGTGGGCCAGATTGGAAATCCAAGCAACATTTGACAAAAAAATCAATTTTCTCATTTTCTTTCATGTTTCTTTAAATACGTATTGATTCCTATATGTTCAGCAATCTCGAAAATGAAAAGAGTTAATAAAAAACTGTATGACTTGTACCCCAGTACGATTCGTCTCACTGAAAAGTCCAGAAGCAACTGTTTTGACTAGGAAATGAAGACTTTTTTGCCATAAAATTTTACTTGAATCGAAAACAAATTACAGGCGCGATCGCTCAGTACCAGACAACGCCACTCCCACTCGAGGTCTACTCCACGCCCCCTCGTGGATCACGTGACCCAAATCAACCAATTGCTAATTTTCGTTACATTAGCGTTGCACCTGAAAAGGGTTACCCCCACTAAAATCACTTTCAGCGATAAAACGATAATAACTTTAGTTAGAACAGACACGTAATTTACACAAAACGTCTCAAAAATCTGGATTATTCTCATCGAATAATTTGGTTCTTCTTCTTTGACATGTCCTGACAACTGTGTTTAACTTTTCATGCTGAATTTTTTTCTACGATGAAACGTGGTCTTTCTTGATGAAAAATCATACCTCCCATTGACAATTGCAGTGCGTAATATATTTTAAAAAAAAATATTGGAATGAAAAGATGACACGGTGCGTGGATTTAACGCTGGTTACAGTGCTAATGTAAAACATTCGAATGTTTTACACAGCGCGTGAAAGGTGGAGTACGTCGAACTAGCAGAGAGGAAGAGAGAGAGAGAAAGAGAATTTCACGCGACAGCGTTAAACCGTTGCGGGTACGCGACCAATTTTCCTTTTGTTATTTGGTTCGGGCCAGTTTTTGTCAGCTTAGTGAATTACCTGACAACGCTGAAATTAACTGCCTGCGGCAAAGCATTACGGCGATTTACTAATTTCAATTGCAGAGCACCAAAAATTGGCGTGTATAAATTCGCGCGATTTAAATTGAAGGGACCT
>KQ435744.1:511873-539461 GCA_001276565.1 Melipona quadrifasciata
GGGGGAGGGGGAAAGGGGGGGGAGGGGGGTGGCTGCCGCAAGGCATAATCGATCCCGAGGAGTCGACCTCCGAGCGTCGATTGATTACTTATGCAGACGTTAATTCGATTTTGATTGGAACTGTTTAACTTTTAATTGGAAATCCACGACTCTGGCTGGCGTTTGCAATTTGTACTAGCTCGCGATCGATGCCCAACGAGATTGCTCGAGATTGCTCGAGATGTGGCTGACTCGGTGGAATTAACTACTTTCTCGGCGAGGGCCGTCGCGCATATCGGCCGACGTCGGGATTTACGCGGAATCAACACGCGGGACGACGACGGCGAGGAATCAGTGTAATTTGGAACGGCATTGTGTCGTTTTCCGGCAACCGATGATCGACCGAGCGATCCATCGGGCCGACTATTAATTCCACCGGACGACGAGGAACTAGACGACCGTGTTAATTAGAACAGAGCTTTGACCGTCAACGTACCAGAGCCCTTTGAAGCGTTTTGTTTTATTTCGCGAATGTGCACTGGCGTGCTTGATCATCTCTAGACTGAGTGTATACCCAGCGTACGAAAACACAGCAAATGCACTTGTAAGATTGAGTTAAATTGACAAACGTGAGAAATTTTTAATTTTATCGGTATTTACTCGATTAAATTTTATTTTTTGATTTTTCGTCAATTCGTAGAAAGAAGTAAAACAATCAGGTATTTGCGAAATTAAATTGATTAGGGATAAGTTTAATTTGTCTTTCATCGTGTCAATTTCTCCGAACAATTCCCAAGTTATTATCTTTGTTTGTTTCGTTACCTTCAATTTTAAAATGTGCCAATATATATTTTTAATTTAACCCAACTTTTAGCTTTTTAACCTAAACTTTACAATAGATGGCAAAAGAGAATTTTTTTTCTACATGACGAGTATACTCGACGTAAACGCTGTCACTGTCGGCGAATACTTCCTTCCATTTCGGAAAGTCAATCGCTTTGTCCGATCGATAATGTCGTGCTCGTACTGAAATTGACGAGATTAATCCCGCCGAGTAATAAATATTTACACGTCGATCGTCCACGTCCGGCCGACGGTCAAGTTTCCATTTGGGGAAGTAAAAGCCTTACCCACTCGAATTAAAACAAATTAAATTAAATTATTTTGAACAAGTCGTAACTGCCTTAGTTACATTTTGATCGAAACTAACTGAGATTCAGCGGCCTCGTTGTAAATTCTCTATAGTTGAGGGATGCGAAGAAATGTGTAAAAATTTCCAACTTGACAAGTGAACGCTGAAGCACGTCGTAAAATTAACGAAAAGAACGAAAGGAAGCATAAACATAAAAAAAAAACCTTAGAAACAGCAGAATGTCTGAGGAGAAAGGTGCAAAATCTACTTCGAAAGGGGAATTTGTCGCAGCTCTGCGTGTGACAAAAGGTAGTAATATTTCCGATAGTTGATAATACGTCAATGGCATCTCCATCGGTGATGTGTAATACATAAATATCGCTGCTTGTCAAGAAAATACACAAACGAGGGAGCAACGATATCTGTCGGATGTACGGTACGTATGCGCAAAAATGGAAAATCTGGTGGCCTAGGAAGTGTAGGAAGGATATATCATCCGTTTACATCGGACAAAGCAGATAAAGCATCGGGTGTACGGAGATAGAGTGTACGCGAGTGTATATGCATGTCTGACTGCGCATCTTGATTCGATTCCGCTTCAATATTTATAGACGGTTCGCGATAACTCGACGATTTACGAGGTTTTCACGGTCGTCTCGATTTTTCGAAAATTTTTCACTCGCCGGGTGGTCACGCCCGGGTCAACGATTGCCTCTCAAATCGGAACTCTCGAACGTTCCGAGTCGAAATTCATCAAAGTATCGATCGAAATTACTTTTTTTGAATCAATCGAAGCACGCAGATCCAAAAAAATGATTTCAATTTCTTTCTTTTCATATTTTTTAATTATCATATAACAATATACTAATCATTTAATAAACATTATAATATAATGATAATTACAACGAACGTGATGTACAATAGTACAATATCTGACAATAAACGCCTAGTGGAAGCTGCAACGTGACTAGAACAAAAGAAGAAATTTCTCAAGACACTCGTTCGAACAATTCACACAATTCGGAATATAATTTTCATTGCTCCTTACGAAAGTTTAAAAAATGACGGGGGATGTTATTTTTCGATCTTCGAAACTATGCATGTACCGTAGAAAAATACGATCAACAAAATTTCGCGTTAAATACCACTCGAATTGCGATCATTTCCAATAGTTGCCACGACACTTTGCAAGTGAATAGTCGCTGGTAGATGATGGACAAGAAAAGTTTGTCAGGAGCAAAGGGTTAATTCTTGTCACGTGAAAGCAATCGTTGGCGGTGGACAGTAGCTTCGAGAGGACCGGGAAGAAATCGGGCGGCGGGAAAGAGGGGAAAACGGAGGCCGAAATGGAAGGAACAGCCCAGTGGCGTTTCCGAGCATTAGCTAGATAGAACGCGGCGTAATTCGAGTCCATTCTTTTCCTCTTGCCCTCGCTCGCACTTTCGGTACGTTCTGTGTTTAATTTCGCCGGTTTCCCGGCCGTTGCGTGTTGACCGTAAAAACTGAGTGCCCGGCCATTTCCTCCCTAGAACTGTTCCATTAACTCGGCTGAAAATACACTTTGAGTTGCTGCGGCGTGCTCCTCCACGATACCGCGCGTTGCCCGTCAAAAAAGAATTACCTTCTTTCTCTCTTCGTCCGTGGAGAATTTTCAGACCTTCCCTCGGAGTCGTGCGAGAATACGTACGCTTGCCGCGGAGAATTGTGTAAGTTTCGAGAGAGTAACGAAAGAAGACAAAGGACTCGCTCTGTTCCTCCGTAAACGACATCAAGTTCATGTATGACCGTGGTCAAAGATCTCGTAACGTCTTAATATTTGCGAACGGCAGTGCACACACGTGGAAGGTATATGTGGTCGAAACGCTTTGATCCAAGAGAGAGTCGGGCGCAGCTTCCTCTTCCGCTTTCTCGCACTCGATCGAGAGCCCGAGATCGGTTGTTTGTCACGGCTTTGATCGCGAAATTACTCGATTCTCTCCGCTCGTTCCTCTGCAACCGCCAGGCAAAAGTGGCTGGAAAAGTGGAGTTCGACGATATTAATGGCGGCACCGTGGGGGAGAATATAGAAAGACACTTCTGGTGAGAAGAGCGGCGGACAATGCGCGGCAATAAAATTGGCGTGGAAATGGGCTCGGCGCGACCGCGCCTTGAGGAAACTCTGCCAGAAAGGATTTACCTAGATGTCTCTTTCACGTAACGATTTTTTTATCTTTCTGCCAGTCCGCGAAGAAAAGTTCCTATTTTAATCGCACCGACGCGAGAAATATTATACGCGTATCCGCGGGGAGGGCGCCCGAGGATGGAAAATGTCCATCGACGTTTTTCCAAGAGGAAAGTTTCCCCGGTCGTCTTCCATTGGACACTCTCTCTCGCGGAAATAATAAATCCCCTTCGAACTTTCCATAATACGATTCAACGTTTCGAACTTCTCGCGGTAACGAACCGCGGGGGCGCAGAGCGAGCTCGAAACGTTAGCGATAACAATTGGACGGAAATATTCTTTAATATAAGCAGCGACCGCTTGCCATCTGCACAGAGAGAGAGAGAGAGAGAGAGAGATTTTACCCTCGCGACTTTCCAGTATTTCGTCAAAGGGAGCTTAATAAAAAAGATAATCCAGAATCAGTGGAAAAAAGGAGCAGGGGAGAGGGCGCGTGAATTTTTGTACACGGCAGACGGCTGGCCGTGAAACTCGAGTGATTGTAACTCCTTGGCCGGAGTAAATTCATTAAAAGTTTGATTCTCGGTTCCCGGTTCGCGCGGACGTCGCCCGTTGCCTCTTCTTTTATCCGCCGTCGTTTCGACGTTCACCTCGTTCCAATCCTATTCGTCATTATTCGGGCAAACTTTTAATTGCCCGCGTGTATAAACGTCTGAATGGATTTTGCACGCAGCCTGAGAGCCCGGCTGCAATTATAATGAACCGGGGCCATTGTGCCTCCATTGTTGCCTCAAATTGTTGCCTCGTGCACGGAGAACGTGCACGAGCATGAATTTTGAGAAGAGATTAAACAATTCTACCCCGTTGTAAAATTCAGGCACCAGGTCCACGTTTCTTTTTTCCTTCTTTTTCCTTTTCTTTTACCGAAACGTACAACTCCTCCGGTTTCACAGTTTCTCGCTCGCCGCAACGTTTTCACCGCGTGCAATCGAATCTGACGGCGCGATATAATGTTACATCCAACTCCGTTCGCGCTCGCGTACACGATCCGCGCGCAGCCATGTTTCCGCGAGTTTCTTGTTTTGAGAATGGCTCCTCACTCGTCAGAGATTTTAAATAAAACGTGATCTTTTCATAGAAACGCGAGATGTCAGTCTGTCGATCTTCAACGAGGCGACATTCCGTGTATCGTGACCAGAATTATCTATCTTTTCCGGGAAAACTTCTGAAATAACACCAAAGACAGTTCGGTCGAGCTATGAAAAGTCTCTCTCGTAGAACTCGTTCAATACCTTGTCGATATTCTAATATCCAGCATTAGTACTTTTTTATGACAATTTATTAATACCTTTTTATAATAACTTTTAAGTGCTTTCCTTTGTTACAACATCAGAAATACGTTTCTTGATTGTTCAGTTTGGTGTGTTAATCAGTATTTTCTTTTTTTGGAGTAATCTCCTTCCACCTTCGTGACACGTGTCTAATTGACTTACACTTACGTGTCGCGAGAACGAGATTGAGATCGAGCATCGATATTCAGCGAAATAACTGGGCGCGGCGTGGACGATTTTTCTACGACGGAGTAAATATCGTCGCGAATTATGTATTTACTCGGCCGCGGTGCAATTTGTACACACTCGGACGTATCGGATATCGATATCGGAGGTTTGCGCGGCTGTTTGAAAAAGGCGGGCTCGCCAGTCGTCTACGGGAACACTAAAAGTCGAGGGAATTCGTTTCCCAGTCGTTCTTCTGTCGCACGTGTCCGGGACGTTGAAGCAGCGAGGAAGTACGTGCTGCTTGCCCATTCCGTCACGCTTTTATTGCCGCGACATTCACCGTCCGTGACAAAATGTTATCTGCAATTGAATCGCTAATACCCGTTTGCTCGTAAATTATTTTCTCCCTTCATCGCTCGTAAATCGTTGCAGCGCCAAGTTGACCTTCAGTCAGCGTGTCAGTGTCACTAATTTCGCTTATTATCACTGAAAGTGATTTTAGGTGCAACGCTGATGCAACGAAAATTAGCGATTGGTTGATTTGGGTCGCGTGATTCGCGAGAGGGCGTGGCGTAGACCTCGAGTGGGAGTGGCGTTGTTCTGTAATTTGTTTTGTGTCGATTCAAATGAAATTTTATGGTAAAAAAGTTGTCTTCATTTTCTGGTCAGAACACTGTACGACAGGGTCGACACCTTGTGATTCTGCGTCATTTGTAAAATAACTTGATATCATACTTTGTGCAGGGAAGCAGACATTAAAAATTCTTTTCATGGAAAGAGAATAGCAGAATTTTCCATTTTAGTTTTCCATATAGAATAATAACCCCCTTTGTACTACGCATCGCCAGAAACTTTAGCTTTCATAAACTGAAAGATTTGGCGCCATAAAAGGGGATGTTTATTGCAACGTTTTGAAAGAAATGTGTTTGATATTTGTTTGTGATCTTTTCTGACGGCACATACATATTTACGGTATATTTTACTTTTCCGGGGGAAAAGTTTTGTAAGGTACCCTTATGTTTAGAGAAATGTTTTGAATGAAAATCGTGTGAAAGAAAATTATTAAATATACGTATATGTTTAAAAATATTACTCATTTTTGCAGCATACAAATCTTTCAGAACCTCTTCGTAATAAAGTTGCCTTAATTTCCATCCTCATTCCACTACTTTCACAAAAAAGTGCCGGCCACTCGCGAAATTGCCAGCCTGTATAGTCGTAACTCTTTGCCCTCGGGAACGCTTTTTGTATCATCCAGCAATTTATTTACGAAATAGTGAGTGAAGTATCACTTGAAATAAAATGATACAGCATTGAAAATAAGCATCCTGTTTAAATGGTGCTTAACGTGAGATTTTGTTAATTACATTTCTCTAATATGGAAGTCGATGATGCACAATTTCAATCTCTTGAAAAATAAAAGAAGTTTACTTTGTTGAATTTTATTCGTGTTTCGAAATATTATTATTATTCCTCTTTATATCGTCATTATATTACAACATCATACGTCCATTGTAATTATCAGCAATTGTAGAAAATTTGGTAACTTTAGCTGTTGGCTAAATTTAAATACAATGTCCCCTTCACGGATGACAGTCGAGTTTGCGAATTTTAACTCGCAAAGAGTTAATTCTCGATTGCTCAGTTAAAATTAAAATTTCAACGCGCGATCGCAGTTACTACGCGAGCGTACTTTCGCTCGAGCACTCACGTCAGTGTTCACGAGAACCGACAAGTGACGCGGAGATGACTCCCGCCCGTTTTTTGTCCGCGAAATGTAAGTCGCACGTTCCACCACTTACTTCAACGGAAGATATACGACCGGGCGATGTTTCTTCGTCCTCGGCCACATTTCACATCCAGTTTTATTTGCAAACCACGTCGGCCGCGCGTGCAAAGCGCACGTTGACTGCGCGACCCTTGACTGACGCGATCGCGATTTTTCATACGGTGCTCGTTCCCATACCCGGTATTGTCTGGCACGGTCGCGCCAACGTGCTCCCCGGAGAGTGACCTCGCGATTACGACAGTTCTTCAACTCGTTTTTCCTCGGTCTCGTTCCACAGAGTGTGTCGTGAAAGGATAGGCGCGATGGATATTTACAAGCTCTATTTTACCAGTTATAAACCAGATTGTAATCTTCGTGCGTATATGTTGAAAATATGTAAATAACACTTGTCGAATTGGAATGGAAATGATCACAGGTGTCACGGAGAATTTTATTGAGCAACCTGTGAACCCGCGTATTTCGCGGTACTTCGTGTACCGAGAACCTCCTCTTCTGACCACTCTGGAAACTCTGTTTTTAGATAAACAGAAACGGGACATCGAGTTTTTACTCGGGACTCGAAGATTGACGGCGCGCTGTTTGTCTCGACTCGCCACTGAATCGGTCTTGTTTAGCTTGCGTTTAAATTTAATCGACTTTATGGTAATTTCGTCTACCCCACGTTGCTATGCACGCGGCCTCTCATTCGACAAAACACAAGGTTTTGTACGTTCCGGATATATCGCGCGTACGTTTCTTGCCCTCCTCCGTTGAAACATCGCGTTTGTTACGACGGAGTTTACACCGTTGCAAAATCGGGGTTGGGGTTGGTTAAACATTTCAATCTTTTACCCCGTGTTACAATTCACAACGTATATGACATTTACACGGAGCAAAAAAAGTTTCTTAAGTGAGAAATAGAAAAAGTTTCTTAATTATATCATTTAACACTGCGTTCTAACAGCGCCTTTATGATTCTGGACGCGTGGATGCAATTTTTATATTTCGAATAACGTTAACAGTCAGTTTTACTATATTATATAGGTTCGCACTGATGTTACAATTGTGGTAAATCAAATGTTAGTGAAATATAATCCAGAACCATAAAGTCGCTGTTAGGACGCACGCTTAGGCCACAATGTTAAACGATTAAGAAACTTTTTTGCCATTTTTCAAGAGAACCATTAGGTTCTTTGGGAAAGTTTTATCTTCGTGGTTAGAAGAATACAATGCAAGAGAAGAAAATTTTTTACTTTGAAATTCAAGGTCTAGATAAATTTTGCGACAGGTTCTTTGTACTTCCATCAAATCGAAGGTGTAGAATTTATCTATGATAGCCACGGACTAACTTTTCTTTATCGTTGCAACGTACATCCGTTGTATATTGTTTGATGTCGATTCACGACTGTTGTCTCGAGTATTAACGAGTTTGTAGAACACTTAGTTACTGTCATTTGAACCAGAATCGAAGGCTCTTTTTCTCGTTGTTTAATCCGACAGTGGCGTGGCTTTGGATTTAGATAGACGTGTTTGGTTTTGGATACAAATTTTCACGTGCAACCTGTTTCTCCTCGATGCCTTGTCAACATTTTTCCTCGTCAGCGCGCGTCAGTTCAATTTATTTGCCACCTACCTTCAATACATAAAACAGAGGAAGATTATCAACTTCGTTAGATTGATAAAACTAATAACAGAGAACGACAACACGCATAAATAAATTTGGCAAGTCATCGTTGACGGAGTCTACGCGAGCACACTGGACTTTGCGAATGTTTGATACACTTTGCACATTAATTGACAAACTTTGGCCGCGAGAACAGTTCCAGCAGAATTGGGAAGACAAATGGCCCTAATAAGCAAACGCGTAATTCGCCACTCGCTCTGTGTTTTACCAGTATCCTGTCGGTTTTCTTGTCGCGCGTTTAATTGTTACAAGACTCGCGTTTCTAGCCAGCCAATCTAACATTCCTCGTCGTCGGCACGACCAACTCGTCTTGCCGAATTTGTTCGACGACAGGAGCGAGCGTTCCATAATTTATACTGTGACGAATATGGTCACGCGAATTCGAACCAGTCACGCGAGAACACGAAACTCTGAATCGAATTCTTATTTATTTCATCTATTTCATTTCGATCATCTGTTCGTGAGTAGCGAAGAGTAGATAACTGTGTCAATGCCAAAATTTTTCTTTGTAAATAACTTTTTTTTGTCATTAGTATGTTTCGCACAATTAACCGTAACGGAATTAAAAATTTTTTAAACTGCGAACGTTTTATTTTCTGTGATCGAAAAAAGAAAAAAAGAAAAAAAGAAAAATACATTGTTTTGCATTATTATTTTAGCAATAAACTTTCTTAGCTTTAACAACTTACTAGTGCATTTGGTCCGTAAACCGTCTGCAGTGCGTCTTGACGCGCTTTCTGCGAGCTTTCTGTCGACAAAAATCCGGATAAATTTGACGCTGTACGTAATTGAGACAAAATGACGAAAATTGCACGGGCCGCGAAGGGTTACACTTCAAGTGAATTCTTCGAGTGACAAGATAATTCTCCTCTTGCTGTCGATAAGAAACTAGGTACATGTGGTAGGTATCGAGTGGTTTATCTTTCGACGGACGCTATTTCTCTCTTTAAGTTCCAATACGTAACATACACCGCGGACGGGTACCACGGTAGCAGTTCGTTTTCCTCTCTGACTCTGTTTGTTCAGCTACACGGTTTGTTCGCATCCGGCCGGTCATCTATTATAGGCCAGATATCCATCTGCCACGGGCCTTTGGTCAAACAACAACGGTCCACACGCGCTTCGAACGCGACGAATTTCCAAGCGCGCGAGAATCACGTATCGCGGATCGGTAAATATCTACCGGCGGGGGCAGTTTTATTATCGCAAATGGCGGGGCCCAATTATCGGCAGGAGCAGCGAGTTTACGCAGCAAGCGGGAGATTGTTTGCTGCCCTGGGATCAGTCACCGCGCCACGCTCTCTTTCAAACGATATCGCTTGCACGCGCGAACGCGCGCGCGTTTATTTTGCCAGCACTGGCTAATGTGCTTCCGAAAGTTCTCTGCCGAGCGAAGAGGCCGGCCGTTCCAATTGGGACGAACGTACTTTTAACCAGCCGTGATGGATGCGCGACGGAACAACAAGATTATTGAGAGACCCGCAATTACGCCTGCTCCATCATTTTGAAACTGGCGCCCGGAAAAGCTGATGGAACGGTCTGCTAGAGTTGCGCTATGGATGGAGTTCTCCTATTAATGGTCTCCTGCAGTGGGGAACGCGGCCAGCGCGGCCCAACTCGGCGAAATAACGCTCGTGCGATTGCCAAATTGTTTAAAAAGGTTTTGCAGCTGCACGTTTGTCCGACAATCAACGAGTATCGCTCGAACGTACGTTGTCCCGCTTTTGAATGTTGGCTTGAAAAAATAACGAAACTTTTGACTATACGTGTTTTTGTGAAAAGAAAGAAAGCGAGTGTACACCCGCCCCTCTATTTACGGGGACTATTCGTGGATTTGTTTGGCGCGAATGAAGATCATAAATAGAGTCTGTTGATATGGAAACAAAATATTGGAAAGAAAAGCCATGGAAGGAAAATTAATAACAATGATATTTCAGAAAACAAAAGTGAATTTTATTCGGTGTCACTATTGTCGCTATTGTAATTCGAAACTAAAATCATCCTTCTCTTCTCAATTGACACAAACTGGTTCTCCTCGTTGCTTGAAATATTTGAAAGTTCGACTTCATTTTCATTGTTAATTTTTTCGGACGATTTGTTCTCAAATTTATCATTTGCCAAGTTTCCATAAATTTGCTGCAACATTTCTTTAAATATTGTTGAAATTTTAAGGCTCCAAATAAAAAAAGAAAAAATAAATAAATAAAGATGACTTTGGAAATTTCGAAACTCCTCAACACACAAAAAATTGATACGCCATATTTTGTTTCTCTTGAAACCACACAACTTTTGTATTAAACAATTTTTCATTGGACGCATTAATTAAAAGTTATTTCAGGTGTGCAGGTATCTTTATATTAGGTCAGAGTCTAACTGGCGGCCCACGAGCCCCCACTCTCCTGATCGCTGGCACTACCCCCTCCACTGCATCGATCTCCCCACTTGCTTGGTAGAAAAATCAATAGACTGTTGGTGGGGAGATCGATGCAGTGGAGGGGGTAGCGCTAGCGATGAGGAAAGTGGGGGCAAGGGCCGCCAGTTAGCCACCTCTGGTCTGCAATTTGTATTTTCTGGTCGCGTGAATTGACTGAAAAAGAAATAGTGTTATAATTTACCGCTATAACAAAAAGAGACTCGTGTAAAAAAAATAAGAAGACGGACGTGCTTTAACTTCCACCTTTAATTCAATTACAAAGGATCCTCCTGCATTGGAAATCATTTCCTCGTGCAACGCGTGCGGCTTCGACCGCGAATTACGAGGGTTACAGTGACGCGCGAAGCGCAATTACCGAAACTTCCGAATATCGGGTCGGCGGATCTACGTTTCACGGTTTCGTGGAGCGAAACTGTTCCTGTATATAACGATAGTTTTGATTTAAGGCAGGCTAGTTGGATTATTAACGAGATAGCTCTGCGTTTCGCGTTCGCCGCGATATCCGATTCGTCACTCGGATAATGCGAGATGCGGGAATGCAAATTTTCCAGAGATTCTGGGCCTCTGCCGAGTCAAAATTCGGGATCCTTACGTGATAGGAACCATCGTCGAGTGAAAGAATTTGTCAAGTTGCGTCCCGTTTGAGACATGATTGGGCACGACTCGCTGTAGTTATAAATTAATGTAACACAATCGCGTTGAGATGGTCGAGATCCGATTTTTAATTTAGTTTAGTTGAGAGTTGGACCGAATCCGACGTTTTATCTTACAGTTTCTTGAAGCAGTGATATCAACACTCTGTTTCCTTTGTCGTTTTTTTATAGAAAAGTTGAGAGTTCTAACAGCGACTTTATGATTCTGCATGCGTCGATATCTATTTTACATAATTTCCTTATTAGGTTCCATTGACATTTGATTTATCATGCTCGTAGCATCAGCGTGAGCCTAAATGATAAAATGATAAAATTCACTATTGACATTATTCGAAATATATATGTTACATCTACGCGTCCAGAATCATAAAGTCGCTGTTAGAACTCAGTGTTTGTGAAACTTTATTGCCATTTTCTTTGAAAAAGTCTTATATTCGCGATGAGTAGATTTTTGACCTTGAAATTCAAGGTCAAGGTCAATTTTCAAGCAGGTTCTCTACGTTCTCTACCGTGTCTCCGTCAAATCGAAGGCGTGGAACTTGCAAATTTTTCTTTCCGTCCTGTACAAAGGGTGGGCCAATAAACGCGCGTTAACAAACATTTCTCTGTAGCACAAGCGCAAAGTTGCTTCCGCGCGCGGTACGCGGCGAGGCCACTGCGTTCAAACGCTGTGTAATTGTAAATTTCACCAGCTGCGCCTAATGAATTCCAAGTTTCAGCCGTGGTTCGGAGCACGTACTCGCTTTTACGTTTAACGCCCAAAGGTTGTTACCTCGATCTTCGTGCATTGCGCGTGTTCGTTTTTTTCTATCAGACGACATTTTTTTTTTATCGAAACTCACTTTCGTACAACGGAGGAAAAGTCAAAGACGAGGGCAGTTGAACTGGAAATTGATTTCTTTGAGTGAAGTTTCCTCGAGCGCGAAATTCGCGTTGTTGAACGCCGCGCGTTAACTTTGCACCGTGCTGGGTAGCTTCTGCCACGCCTGCCTCCGCAAACTACGAACGAAACGAACGGGCCATAAAACAGAGTTAATCGCATCAGTCACGGAATTCCCATGGGTGGAAACGAAGGAAACTATGAATTAATCGGCTGAAACTATGGGCGGGCGATTAACTGCAATTAAGAAAAGCAAGGATGGTGGTAGTTAAGCCGGCAACCGGCCCGAAGGAATTTAATTTCGAACGTTATCAAAGTTTTCTAATAAAATGCCCGGCGGAAGCCGGCTGTTTAAACCACTCGTCTACATCTGCTCGCCCGGAAAAAGGTAACACTCGGGCGGGAAATTTACGCGGTTGTTTAGTAACAATTATCCCTGTTTATCTCGTCGAAGTATTTCGAGTTTGCCGGGCTGTTAATTTACTCGAAACACGTTTAATGTTGCCGCTTGGTGCGGCAGTAATTGAGCTCTTGAAACGCCAAGTAGGTATTACTTTCGTTATTCCCTTTTTTCAACTTTTATATTTGACCAGCAATTGTTTGTTTGGAGGTTGTTTCCTCGGTGGTCGTCAGTGATCGGAGCGTGTAAAGAAACGGAAAATGCACCGTTCGACAATTAAAAACTTGTATAATTAAGTGCAGTGTATTGAAACATATCGGCATTTTATATACACCTATTCCCACAGTAATCGGTTAGATCATTTTACGAAAGAATTACAGCTAATTGTCAGTTTAATGCAAGAAACAATGCATAAAATTTTCCTTTTTTAAAACAAGAGTTCGAAAGAAAGAATACAGAATTTTGAACGAATTTTGAAACTTTTAAACCGGACGTTTGACCAGGCGTTTGATGGTAAATCGTCAAATAATTCAACGCGAAACACGTCATCGTTTGTGACTCTTCGCGCAGCGAAAAAAATATTCGACTTTGCCCGTTCGGTTTGCAAACGGCAAATAACACCGCCGCGCGGATCATCGAACAAAAATTCTAGCGCGCGATTTCACGCCGCGCGCGCATCCAGAGTCAGCGATCGCGATTGAATGCGAGCCTCGGTAGTAATTAATCGTTTGATCGTCGTCTTCTGAAAGGAGCATCCGGAGCGTTGGCCTGTAATTGTCCGCGTGTAAAACGATTACGCCGCGCCGCTCGATTGTACCCTCTCTCTGTACGTGTTTGCACGTGTGTGCGCGCGTTTGAAAGCTCGCGCCCGGATAATGCAGCCCGGGCCAAGCTCTCTGTAAAACAACTGTAATGTTTAATCAAAAAGAGGAAAACGGGAGGAGGGGGAGAGAAAAAAAGGGGGATTCTGTTCGTAAAACGGGCTGCAATTAGAACACACTGTACCGGCCACAATAGCGTAGCGAAACCGATATCAAACGACCGTGTCTAGTCCCCTTATTGTATTACATTCTAGCGTAGTAGCCCAATTTTACTATTTTACGGGCTACGGGCTACGTATGCACAGCATACCGAGCGAGAGGGAAATGCAATTTCGGGGGAAATCGCTAAGGGGCCGCCGCGGTGGCTGCGTTAGCTGGTTATGGGTGTAGCTGCTGGTTCATGATGTGGGTCAACCGAACCGTAGGCGGCACACGCATCGCTGCCGGATAAAAGACGTGCCTCTCGCCGCCCGTAAAAACATTTCATCGTTCGACCGCATTTTCCCGCCGGTTCCACCGACACGGGCGAACAGCTTTCGTTGTCGAGTCCACCGAGATGCCGTTGTGTCGCTGTGTTGTCAAACCGCCGTGTCGTTCATCTTCGAACGCTGAAATGTTTCTATTTCTTTGTGAGGGTGTCATTAAGAATTGTACCTTACAGTTTCACAAAACTATTATATTTATTAGAACAATATATTATAATAGTAGCTCGTACTTGCTGCAGTGTCAAACAGTGGACACTTTCTTCTAAGCTGTGCTTATTGGTACCCCTATTGGTACTTTGTTCCCTGGTCAAAGTATGATATCTCAGGATCATCTTAACACTTTGACTTTGCGTGGCTAGCGCAGCACGTGAATCTGCTATTGTACAATAAATTTGAACGTCATGAAGCATTATCTCCGACAAAATGCACACATCGAACACCAAGGGGTATTTTACAGAGGTACTTTTCTTTCTTCTTCGCTTTTTCCACAAACGTGTTTCGGGCGTGTTTTTCGCTGCACGGAAGATAACGCGGTCGCGGAGCGCAAGAAGCAGGGCAGATAATTAATCGGCGGTTGAGTCTCTTGGAATGTAATGCGGCAGAAAATTCGGGAGGGATATAAAACTGGGGAATTTAATGCACGTTACGTGAACGTCTGGCCAATAAAGTGCGCCGTTGTCGCGTGTATGCAACGCGTGCATTGTGCGCGTGCTTTTCATCAGAGACGTTGTTTCTGCTTGGCGCGCATTATCGCGTTATAATTCGTTATTAAACCGGCGTCGCTTCGATGCGCTGCACGCTCCATTAGACTACGCGCGTAACGCGCGAAAAAAACAGGGACTTTTGCTCTATTAATGTTCGATGATCGTGAATCATTATATTGTTATTAACGCTCGGCGGAAACTCGATGTTTTTTTTTTCACGTGCACGAAACGATCAAACACGAGCGTGTTGTTTTGCTGGGAATAATAAAGTACGATTTTACATCTGCGATACCCGATTCGAGGGAAATCTGGACCGCGTGTTTGCAACCTTTCCGCGTGGGGTCGAAACAGAAACTCGACGAAATGGAAACGAAAATGCGTTTATTTTTGCTCGCGCGGGGTCGCGGTTAATATTTCCCGCTCGAATGAATTTTCGTTGTGCAAACACGCAGCGGGAATAATTTTGTAAAAATATTGTACACCGAGAATAACTTCTTTCTATAAAGTATCGTAGCATCGTAGGTAGTTATTATAGTTTATTATAGTTTAGAGTATAAAGAGAAATAAAGTATGAATGTGGTGGGAGAAGCGTGACGTTGTCATTTTTTTTCGTTTTTTAAAAAAGGAGAGAGTCGATCGAATTGTGAGAAAAGAGTTCATTTGATCGATGACTTTTAATGTTTAAGTTTAATTATCCATCGTTCAATCACCAGCATTGTCACTGAATAAACATTATTCATAATCTCCGCGGTATCTATATACCTCGCTCCGACTTCGCGAACGATTCTTGGTTCCAACGGTTGGGAACTTGGGAAAACGCCTGACGTGGAAACGCGGCAAGAAGTTGAGTGGGAATTTCGGTTAATGCTGTCTTTAGACTCTACTCGCCGTTCTACTCGGCAGAACAAATAATTGGACCGGTGCTACGGTAACAGGAAGTTGGTCCGCAATATCGAACAGGTTCTACGACTCGATAAAATCGTCCTCCCGACCGGCAACTTTCCTTCGTTCCTGCAATAATACTGAATTCTGCCAATTATTCGGCTGTGTAGTTTTCACTTACGTAACGTTTCACAGGCGCGCACCGTTTTGCGTAGAGGCAACGCGAGTAACCACGTTTCTATTAGCAACGGCGGTGGAAAGCGCGCTTTTATATTCGCCGCGACACCACTTCGATTTCAAAAGGCGGAAAGGACTGTTTTTCGCTATTATCAAACTGATGTCATTCCGGTTACGTCACGGTGGCACTGCGGTGGCACACGCACCGTTACGCAAGCCGAGCGTCGTAACTGTACAAATATCGTTGCAATAATAAAGAGTATCGCTCGACAAGGCTGGCTGCGGTTAAAAAAAAAAAAAAACGAATGAAAAAAATATATTGTTGGTTACGATTTCTTCAAAGCGAACCAACATTTTTTTTTCTTTCCTCTTTTTTTAATGAAAGTTGTTGGTCTCGACATATTTATGAAAGCCCGATTCGAGCGATCAAACGGACAAAGTTGAACGATATTTTCTGTTCTCTTTTTTCTTTTTTTTTTCTTTTTTTTTTTTTTCAAAAAATTAACACCACTTTTGCGAATATGGTTGACGCGACGGTTTTATGTTCTGGCTTACGGCCGACAAATCGCTTTATCGACAAACCCGTGGAAAATCGCCGCGCCGTTATCGGCGCGATCCATTTTTCCAGCCAATAGAGAGAAAGCACGCATTTAGGTGGCGCGTCAGCGATGACAAATTCCTTCGTCCTTAAGTTATTTTCGGCCGCGTCGCGCGTTTAATCAGCGCAGCGGATAAAACGCTCGCGTCCAATTAGTAACTGTTGGCTCACTCGCCGACGACGCGATCAATTATCTAAGTCGAGCGAACGAGGACCGCGACCGGTGCATTACCGATTGCGCGGCCCGGGGTTGCGGATTTGTTGCCTCGTTTCCTAAATATATCAATTACCACGGAGCATTCGAAACGACCGCGGTCAAATAACCCGAAATTTAACGCCGCGTGTCGCCGATTCAACGGAAATATTTCGCAACCTCGGGGGAAGATTAATTTGTCGGATAATTTGTTTGAGGAAACGAAGTATTTTTGATTAATTTGTCGGCGATGTTTCTTTCCGCCTTTTTTCCTCCGTTCCGTTTTTGTGGTATTTAATAACTAGATATCTTGCGAAACGTTGAATATTGTTACGAGAGGGGGGAGTACGAGGGGAACGATATTGTGTGTGTACACGGCAAACAGTCGAGACATGTTTGACTCGTGTAATATAGCTAATGCAGGCTTAAAAAACAACGCAAACAACGCGTCGTCGAACGAGTCGCGGAAAAATTCAATTCCCTTCGGTCGGGATATTCGTGGAGACGTAGATCACTCGAGGCAACTTCTTCAATTATTTATTATGGGAAAGAGCGGAATATTATTGTAGGAAAAGATAATGTTATTGTACAGTATTGTGGTTTAAAATAAATCTAAACAATATTGGAATTAGCAGATACTGGAAAAATTCCAATACGGCAAAAGATAACATATTATTCTTTCACTAGACTCTCACGCTATCACAACTTGCTACTCGCTGCAACACTCTCTAGAGCTCTCGCAACTCTCTGCTCTCCTTATCCGTCATTCTCTCTTCACTCGATTGTTTCTATATGATTCCTTCACTCGAAATCTTCGTCTCAAAAATTTCAGGACTGTCTTTGGAATTTTCGTCTTCTTGCGTCTTATTATAATCTTTCACTCTCAGACGTTTGTTCAGATATTACAGTATTATATATTACACCAAATGTTCGTTATAATAATAATCAGAAAATTATGAAAAGAGAAAGTCCGCGTTGTCGACTAGATTTAAGTACAATGTCCCCTCAGAAAGAATTAAAGAACGATGCAAAGGGTCAAAAGACTTAAATAATAGAAGTCGCAAGAATGTTAAAAAATTCGCTCGAAATTCTATATTTTTTTCATACCGTATTAAAAGTCTTACTATCTTACAGAGGGATCTGCGCTTTGTCGGAACGAAAGTTAGCGTAACGCGTTGGACGAGTTTCGCGCTTCCACTTGTAAATGGCGGCACAGAGACGCCATAATACCCCAGTATCCACGTATGAACCGTGCACCTCGAGCCTTTACGAGTCTTTGCCGACGCGCGTTGTTCCTTCGACTTTACAAGATTGCCCGATTCGACGTGCAAGATGCCAGGGCGTCTTGCCGATATAAAAATTCCTCGAGGCTTCTTCCGCTCGGAATATCCTCGACTATACCACTAACCCGTCCAGTCCATGCACATTTTCTCCTTTGATCGTTTCCCCAAATTACCAGGAAAATTTTGCGTAACCTTCGAAATTTTCAAACCCAAGTGTCCCTCGAAAGATTTGAAAACCTTTGAATTCCCCTCGCCGAGACATCACGTTCTCCGAGGAATCGAAGAAACGATCAGTCCCGGGGGAATTCGAAGTTTAAAATTAATCAAGAGGAGGAGAAAGTGAAACGCAGCGTGCTGAGGGAATTGTCTCTCATTCGATCGTATCTCGTTCGTGCAGAATTTACGAATCTTGCGAGATATTCTCGTAGGAATTTCGCAATTGAAAAACGCTGCTCGGGCTGGAATGAGATATATATGCGCCAGTGACGGGTTATCGGCCTCGACGCTTTGTTGGCGAAAGTCCACGCGAAATCTCTGCAGAATGCGCGTCGGGAGACAATCGATACAAGACGCGGATCATGAATTCGGCTCGCCGGGATCTTGGCCAGTCCGTCACAGCCAGCGATCGCAGTTTATTCCAGTCTTTACTTCCAAATCCGTATTTCGTGCGACTGATTTTTGACTTTGTACACATTCGGAGGAAGATCGTTCTGTCTCCCTCTGCTACTGTCTCTGATCTGGGAACGGCGAGGCTGATGCGCAACGCGACCTCGCATAACTGTTACGTCGATTAATTACGGCGAACGCGTGCACGCTGGTTTCGTGGCTCATCTGGTCGGGTCGGTCGAAACGATCTTCCCTCGGTTTCTCTGCGAGGGGAACGTCCGATCCTGAATAACCGAAGGAATAACCGTGGGAAAATCCGGCGTAATTAACGCAAATGGAAATTCGTTGTAATTAACCCCATTTGGGTTAATTACAGATATGGAAACAAAAGCGCGGCGGATTGTGTGTAGAATCTCCGCAACAAGATTCCAGGTAAATGCGCGTGACGCGTTCGCCGCAGCCTCTCCTTTCTCCGGTTGGAATTTTACCGGGCTTTGCCAGACGTAGGTAGGTAAGAAAATTAAAACACGGGCAATTTACGTATAAAGAAAGTCGGCAGTATGACAAAATTCACGTTAAAGAGAAACGTAGAAACGCGAGGAATCCTTGGACGTTCCAGGACCTAGGAAAACTGCCATAAATGACACTCGAAACTAAAGACGGAAATTAAATTCAATTCCACGCGAATAGGCAGCGCTTTTGAATAAACGTCGAATTGCACAAGTGTGTATGACAATTGTACGATTGTGTAAATTGTATGTGTAGATTGTACGTGTTGATCGTAGATGGTAAATTGTTCCTAGCTGTGACTGTCCACCACTGTTGTACGATCTTGGATCCTCATCTTATCACTGAAAGTGATTTTAGTGGGAGTAACCCAAAAAGGTGCAACGCTGATGCAACGAAAATTAGCGATTGGTTGATTTGGGTCACGTGATTCGTGAGGGGGCGTGGTGTAGACCTCGAGTGGGAGTGGCGTTGTCTGGCACTGAGCGATCGCGCCTGTAATTTGTTTTCTATCGATTGAAATGTTTGCGTATCAATAAAATTTTGTGGCAAAAAGAAAAGGTCGTCTTTATTTCCTAGTCGGAACAGTTATTTCTGGGCCTTTCAGCGAGACGAATCGTACTTCTGCCTCGTTGTTCACTGTTCGCGTTGATTAATTGATTCATCGAGATAATCGGCCGCATATTTGGGATGATGAATCGAGCGACATTTTTCACGGACGACTCTCCGTTCGATTTGCAGATGAAATTTCTCGGTCGAGGATTAGGCAAATGCAGGAATCGGGGTACGAACGAGTGGCTAGCGCCTAATTGTTTTCCACGAACGGGGATCGAACGAACGAAAACATAAGCGTTTTCCCAAGTCATTTTTCAAAAACATATATCACACGGAGACAAGAGAGTTCTGACCCCTGATTTCGCGCGGTTGTCTCCTCTCGAGAGAATTATTAACGATATTTATCTCGCTATCGAGTTTTAGGATACGCCGACAGCACGTACGCTGAAACGTACGTTATTTCTATTCTCTCTGGGCGAAGTTGGAACAGAGAGAAGCGATTTCAGCGTCATCGTGCACCGGGCGTTGAGATGCAAACGAGAATGGAAGGATAGAGAAAGCGTGAGGAACATCGTGGGCGGTAACGCGTTTCTCAAGCGGAGGGAACGTTTGCCAACAGGGCGCCAGTGTCTTTTCCTTTTTCCGTGCGGATGCGTGGGAAACACCTTTGCAAACTCGGTTCTTTCATAAATGGAAGAGAAAATCATTAAGACGAAACCGCGATAGCGAGTGGAAAAAAAGAGGGATCAAAAAGTAATGGAAATTTGGACTCTGAGAATACAGATTTTGAAATCTGAAAAATCGCTTTTTGTGAGCGTATATTTGAAGAACGTCGTGTTTTGAATTCTACGTCGGAATCAGAAGAGGACACCATGGAAATTATATGAAAGCAAAACAAAAATGCGAGTTCTGGGAAATTTCCAACCTGTAATTCACAAATTTAACGACGAAAATGGTGGAGTCAAAGTAAATATAGCCAATCGTCGACATTTTCGAAATTTTTAAAACTTATCTCGCTAGATTATGAGACAAAGCTTAATTAAAGTTGCTGTTAAATTTTTAGCATTTGCACTGACAGTTCAACGCAGAATGCGAATGGACAAATAATTAATATTGGTTTAATCCAGTGCAATTCAGCGTTTTCATTGTTTCGATGAAATACTTTCTGAGAAATGCCGACGAAAAATTTCGCCATTCGCAGTGCAGGCAGCTCGTTGAACTTCCGCCGTATGCTACGTGCGGTACGTGTCAAAGTCAGCCGTAGCCCAAGGGGTTAATCAACTTGTGCCACTCGACTCGAGTAACGTCCTCGTTCGTCGCGCTGCCACGGCGGGGGTTGTAAAAATAACGCGTCGATATCTCCTTACGCGTCGAGTCGATAATTCCCTGAACGAGCGAACGTTCTTCTCGGCTAGCTTGCAATCTCGCGTGATGATCGAGAAAGAAGTAACTGAGTAAACCTCGTTACGCGAAGGAACGACGTGGATATATAGGTTGAGAGGAGAGGGAAAAAAGGAGAGAAAGGAAGACAGAACGAGAATGAGACGAACGATCCGTGTTTGCATAAAAATTTTATGCGCCCGCGGATCTGTGAGAGAGGATCCGCTCGGAGCTTAGGGTACAAGGGCAAAGGGGACTCATTAAAATTCAATCCGCACTCCCGAATGACTCGGGTGTCGGAGCTACCCCTTTGTCCGGTCTCTCTCGTTTCCACCTCTTCTTTCGAACCTCGATTTCATCTGGCAAGTGTATATTTGGTAACCAAGACGCATCCACGCGACGGTAACCAGCTATTTGTCCGCAAATGTCCGCGTGCGGTTGAATCTGGCTCGCATGGAACTCGAAACGACGAGAATCAATGGGGAATTCGTGACAGAGAGATGACGCCGTTGGTTGGTTGCGCCGTGTGTATTCGTGTCGCGTGATATCGTGGGATCACGCACGGGGTTTGGGTGTGTGTATCCGAAATTTCACGGATGAGTGACAATACGTGCGACCTGCGGCCGAGCGTCGAAGACCTGAGAGCCAACTGAGAAAAATCGGCTGGAGGCTGAAATTAGCTGATAATTGACCCGTTTGTTACGCGCTGGTTTCGATCTCTCACTCGGGGTTTCTCGCTGTCAGCTTCGATTTCGTCTTGGACAACTGGTAACTTGGTTGGGTCGGCGAACGCTACGGTGCATTCATTTGGCATAGTTACGATAAGAAAATTCGTTCGCATATGTTACGAAGATCGACAATTGTAGGAAAATAGATGTTCGCGCGACGGTTCGTGGATAGCAATGGGTGTAACTTTGAATTTCACCAAACCAATAATTCAACTTGTTCAATAGCCTAAGCACGTCACCATTCTTGCACTTCCTTAGAAGTGATTGTAATAATTTGAGTTCAGCAGCACGTACTTGGAACTTGAAATTATTCCGTTTTAAGTGTTGACTGATACATTATATACTTTCAGATTATAAATCATTTTTTAATGTGATTTTAACGGGGCAGGTTTCTTCAGGTGCAACGCTAATGCAACGAAAATTAGCGATTGGTCGATTTCGCGAGGGGGCGTGGCGTAGACCTCGAGTAGGAGTGGCGTTGTCTGGTGTTGTAATTTGTTTTCTATCGATTCAAATGTTTGCATATCAATAAAATTTTATGGCGAAGAAAGTCGTCTCCGTTTCCTAGTCGGAACAGTTGTTTCTAGGCCTTTTAGTAAGACAAATCGTACTGAGGTACAAGTCGTGATTTTTATATTTCATTTGATACATTGATCTCAATGCACATGTTTTAAAATAAACTGTTTGAGTCACCTTAATAAAATTTAATATTTCAAAATTGTTTTAACATAATCTTCAAACAACGAAGTAGATATCAGACACCTTACAAAATTAAATCAGTTGTTCCTAACACTTGTATAGATATATATATCACGAGGCGTACATGATCGAACAAATTCAAGCATAGCGACTTTTGTTACTGACAATGAGCGTCATCGCGACTTAAACCACAGTGCAAAAGGTTGTGTCCCAGTCACATTCACTTTGTCGAATTTTTCTTCGAAGAAGCAGACAAACGGCGAGTCGGGCAAAAATACGACCGATAGACTTTCTCTCGATCTGACAGATAAATTTCAATCTCGTTTCGCTGTTACGGGAGAGAACGCCTGGCCGCGTCGCATCTCCCGTAATAAACCTCGAACGCGTGTCTTTGAACTTGCGATTCAATAGGCGACTTTTGAATAATTCATCGATCCTCCCGGTATATTCCCGGTAGATGTTGCGAAAAATATCGGCGGCGTATAAATTTCTCCACCGGTCCACCGTAATCTTTGAAGCGCCGCTTCGCCCGCTTCGGTACGCGAATTTCCATGACGCCGTGACGTAGCGGTGAATTGTAATTCTCGATATTTATGATAACGATTCGTCGTTGTTTCGGAATTGGACCGATTGCCGTGGCGCTCGCGCCTGCACGTGCATCACTGACCGTTCGTTGCTCGTCTATGCATCGGAAATTTACGAGTGGCGTCACGGTGAAACGAGTCGCGCCATTTCATGGTGAACCGTGGTGAATTCACTCCAGCGGCAGCAGCTCGGCGGAAAGAATCGCGCGGCGGGAGAGAATGATAAATTATGCGGAAAAGGGAATTGGCTGCCCGAGACGGGGAAATTGGTCGGAGATGAGTGTCTTGGAGCACTCACGGCCGAATGCTCGATTCCAAACCCCGGCGGATCCGCGCGATTTTAAATTTTCACCCCTTAATTTCACGTATTTGCGCTCGTGCTCGATCTCCCCCGATGCCCCCGTCCAGGAACATCCGATTCCGAATAACATCACGTTCGACTTGTTCCATTTGTTCGATTTGTTTGGATTGACAGAGGAAGTCTTGTAACCGGCGATTCTGCCTGAAAAAAAAGCAATTGAATATCGATGAATTCTTTTTTACTTGGACCAGGGAAAATGTTCAAGTGTGTGTATGTGTGTGTGTGTGTGTATGAGTTGATTGTGTCTTTTTTTTGTAGTTGTTTAATGGGAGTGTATTTTGAATAATCTCTCAATTTTAATAGATATTATATTTTATTGTTGAAAATAGTATGAAATGTAAATGTTAATTTAATTTAATATAATAGTATTAGATTACCAACAATACTATTATATAAATATAAAGTATTATATATTAAATATTTACATTTTATACTATTTTATATATATATATTGTAGATAGTCGTTTAACGTGTTTTGAACGATCAATTTCAATAAATAATAATTCCAAATAATACAAAGTGTAAAACATTGATTTACACGCTCGTGGAACAACACGGAGCGTTCGCAAGTTTTTCGAAACTGTCGAAAATATCGCCCCGCGCTGGATAAAAGGAAGTCTCTCTGAGCTGAAAATTTCCTTCAACGGGGTAATAAAATTTGCAATTTGTCAATTTTCCATCGCACACCTCCTCGCTGCTCTGCGCGACAAACGTAAATATAGATGAAGATTTTAATTCACGATGAGAGCCATTGAATTTAAATGCCTCGGAAATAAAGCACCGGTCGAAAGCTCTTTTATTCCGCGAGAGAGTTCTAAATTTCATTCTACGTTTTCCAATTTATTATTTCGCGCGAGATTTCCACCGGGTAAGAGACCAGGTTTTCCTTTGCCCGACGTCTAAAAGGAACACACAGGTGTAATTTACCGCAACTCGCTCTCTGACGGAGACTTCTCTGCAGCATTTTCGTTTGCCCATGCGCTCCTTTGTTAATCGCACTGATTCGCTCGAGTCAATGTTTGTCACGTTGTCTCAATTTATCGACCCATTTTTTTCCAGAATGTGGTGATAATTCTTAATTTTTTAATTAAGCAAGACGAGGAGCGCGACGCGTCTCGAGTCGAAACGCGCAACCTCTGCCTAGGAAAGCGTTAAATCAAAGCGTCGCGCTGTTTCATTCGCAAGCTACGCATCGCCAAACGGCAAACAGCACCGGTCCGCAATGGGATACTCGAACAAGTCGATGGCGCGAGTATCCGCGCGGGGTTTCATCGTTGCTCGCGTGTAAAAAAAATAAAATCCTCGCCCGGACAAAATCCAATCCGCGACTTTGACTTATAACATTTTTTTTTTGTCCTTTTTTTATCTTTTTTTCGTTTCGCGTTACAATCACCCTGTTACAGATCGCGTCGCGCATCGGAGGATTTCCGATCGGTGTGGCGAGCACAGTCGCGAAACCGGCCGCGGATTGAAAATCATTTTTTGGAAACGGGAGATCCACCTGGGAAATAGTAGATTGTATAAACAAAACGAGACAAAAAAAAAAAAGAGAGAAAAAAATAACAGAAAAATCACCGCTGAGATATTTGGTAAATACCGGCAGGAGGTTTGGTTCGTAGGTCGAACTAATGAAAAAAACTTTCTTCCTTTTCTTTTTCCTTTTTCTGTCACGCCCGCGCGAGACTTCAACACCGCGACCGCGAGATTCCACTTGGTATTCACCGGGCTTTATTTTCCTCGGTCGTCGCGTTACGATGCCATAGTTTTTCGCGTTCGCCACGCTGTAGAAAAAAATACTGTACACGCACCCCGATGCACATTGTTGCGACCGCGTGTCTGCCTGCATGGCGCGCGCGCGAAAACAGCCTGCAGCTGCAGCCTAGAAAAGAGCGCGCCGCGCGTCGTTGCTTTTATTTTCCACCGGTTTTATTCCGCGTTGTCTTACTTATTCTTCGACGTTGCCAGCGTCTAGCTGGCTGCTGCTCTATGACACCGATTTCTCTCTTTCTTCCGTTTTTTTTTTTTTTTTTTTTTTTTTTATCCGTCGTACAGGACGATGAAAGGGGTTTTCTCAGTGGTACGGCTTTTGGAAAACGTTGACGTTCCCCTGTTGAATTGTTTGCCGTCTCTCACGTATCGAAACTCTGCCGTGCGGTATAAAAGAATATAACGTTGGTCACAAAATCGGGGAATTAACCCTTTCCACTTTAACTCTTATGCTGAGTCACACTCGATATTTTTAAATTACCAAAAATGAAAAAAAATAAAAAATTGAGATGCAGTTTGAAGTTGACAGCACTTTCTTCTGCACGCCGCGACGCAAAAATTAGAAAAGAAGCGTGCAAGTGAAAGAGCAACGATCGCGTCTCCCCGATACTCGTTGGAGGAAACGCTGGGAAGCGACCGATGGAACTTCAATCGGGGACGACGTAGCGAGTCGCACCATTAGCTCGTTTATCCCCTGTCCCCTTTTCCGTTCGATGACAACAGACGGAACAGAGCGGAGAGGGTATCGACTTCTAATCCGTGGCAGGCCGTTACGGTGTCACACCGTGAGAGAGAACGCGCGAATCTCTCTCTCTCTCTGTCCGCGCCAGAGGATATATTCTAGGGCCGGACGCGCGCGAAGGTTTGCGCGGAGCATTTTAATGAACTCGGCATCCCATCTTGTTTTCCAGCGGTGTGAGTCTCAACGGCAGAAGGGAGGCGCAGGCTCCCGCGGGGGGCGCAGGAGGAGGCGGTGGCGTCGGTGACGCCGGGGGGAGAGACGGTGGGGCGGACCGGAACCGGAAATGGCTGCGAGGTGGCTCCTGCTGGCGCTCCTCGCCGCCCACGCCGCGGCTCTTCCTGATATCATTAGGATAGGTGAGTATCTTTCCAGTCTCCCATCTCCAGTTAAAAGAGAAACCTCTCTCTCTCTCTCTCTCTGCCTTTTCCTCTTTCTCTTTCTCTTTCTTTCTTTAAACCCGCCTTGCCGTTTCCCGTCTCGTCCCCCCTCCTCTGGTTCGTTTCATTTTCGCCGACAATTTCTTCACCCTTCGGCCACGCGGCAAACGAAATTGCAATCGATACGTCGTCTTTTGGCAAAGCAAACCTGGGAAAAGACGATGTTTCGCAGCACGCGCGTCATTCGTCAAACACGTCCTCGACCAACGCGGATAATCGCCCGATATGATTTCAACGGAGCAAGTGACTTCCGTTTCTGAGAACAAATCGCAACGATGCATTTGTCAAATTCGTCAGGACTGAACACATTGGCAGTAAAATAAGTACAGGACGGAGAGGACAGTTTATTCGTGGCTGTCACAGATGAATTTTACATCTAAAGAACCTGTTGCAAAATTTTGAATTTTGAGGTCAAAAATTTTCTCCTTTTTCCTTCGTATTGCATTCTACTCTTATCACGAAGATGAAAATTTTCCAAGGAACCTAATAGTTCTTTCGAAGAATGACAAAAATGTTTCTTAATCGTTTAACATTGCGTGCTAGCAGCGACTTTATGGTTTTGGATAACTATTTTCCATAATTTTCCTGTTCGCTAACATTTCATTTATTACAGTTATAGCATCAGTATAGGTCTAAATAATCAAATGATAAAACTGATTGTTAACATCACTTAATTGCCCCATCCGATTATTTTCGATCCCTGCAAAACGCTCCGACAAGGGAAAAAAGTAAATGATAAATGACAACGAGTAATTGCAAGTAACGGCGAATATATAGTAGATTAGGATAGAATTATTATCTGTTTTATGGTAAAATAAAATTGTTTAATTTCTCGAAACGGAAGTTATTTATGATCCAGCCCAATAGATCCCATTGGGATTAAAGAAATTGAGAAAAATTACCGAGAATGACCTATAAATTTTCACTACACTCGACAAGCTCGCAACAAGTTAAAGTCCCTCCGAATTTCCGTCATTCCGTAATACTCGTCCGACTAACAACGAGCATCGAGATAGGAAAGATTAGTCGCAGTCGGAGAAACGTGAAAATGTCGTCGTAGCTGAAAGTGTCGCGTCGCGCGTGTCCCAGACGCGACGCAAGTAGCAACGCTCGTTGCACAGTCAGACGAGCAGAATCACAAGGCGAAACATTCTTGGAACGTTTGGGAACGCGAGCAACCGCTGTAGTCCGCGCAAAGTCCGCGTTGAAGCGATAGGTCACGACCGCCTTGCGATTCCCGCGAACAATGAGCGTCTGCCAGAAGCTCAACGCTTGCACACCGTTGACAATGAGAACTGTCGCGCGAACGTTACGCGCGACTTCTCTCTCGTCGATGAATACCCATTGTGCAGGCTCCCTCCCCGCCAAACATCCTCCCTGCACTTTTACTTTTCATTTGTTCGTTCGTCACATTGTGTCGTGTTTGTTTCCTGCAGCGCGCAACAACAAATGTCCACTGTCCGACTTTAAAAGTCTGGCGTGGACGCGA
>KQ435744.1:546731-558237 GCA_001276565.1 Melipona quadrifasciata
CAATGGAATATTTCATTTCGTCGAGGCGGATTTTCCTGGATTTTTCTGGATCGGTTTTCTGGTACGTCGTAATTAATTCTAGCGTGTCAGTAGACACGAAATAAAGTCTTCGGAATATTTATATGTATTTCATTCTGTGTACTGACAAAACGAAAATATTTTTCGACAATGATGAAGGAAACATTGATTTTTCAAAAACTGTGGTTGCGATTCTTCTAGAATATTCTGGAAAACAATTGACTTGGAGTTATATTTGATCGAAGCGTTCTTCTCGGAATGAAATTTTCGAAATTGGCGTTAGAGATATCTGAAAGGGTCAATTTGAGTAAAAATTTGTAACCATAAAGTCTATCATCTAGCAGTTGACAAAGTATTTTCTAGTTTTTTGTTTTTATTATATTTTTTTATATTCAGACACCAAGTTGACCTCGCAGAAACTTTTGAAAAACCTCATACATCTAAAAAGAAGGAAAGAAAAACAAATGTTGTATTATTTGAAAATAATGTATAATAATGTACAATAATATATAATAATACGCAATAATACACAATAATATACAATAATTTCATCTCCGAGAAGATCCTCGAATCGTCCTTGCAACTCCTCCAAAGCAACCAACGAAAGCAGTGTCATCGAAAGCAGATTCATTCAGCTCGGCCAGACGGAGCGGTTGCGGCAGTTGCTCCCGTTCGGCCAATTTTCCAAAATCGCGCACGAAGGGGGAAAAATTGGCAACGAGGGGATCGCAAGAAACAACGAGCTGGTGTCGCGCCTCTAATTTCACAGCAACTTTTTAAGGTTTCTTTCCTGCGCCAAGTTCGGACCGTCGGGAAGTTGACGTCGCTCGCGGCGACTTCGGCCAGCACGGTGTGCTCCTCTCCCCGTTCTGCAACTGCGCGCCGTCCAATTAAGCATAATGGAAGGGAAACGTCGTTCTCAGGTGTGGTCCCGACCGTTACGCGAGAGCCCGCGAGGACGATAACGCGACTCTTCCAACTTTCGCGCCATACCCGTCCTCGAAATGGGCGTTTTCGCCGCCCCTCTTCGTTAACTTTCCGAAACACACCCCCGGTTCTTCCTTCCCTCGGTGGATAACCGAACGAAACAGCCTTGTGGATTGAAATCGACGCGAATACAGGACGTGCGTTCGAGCTCGGCGAGTCAACGAACGAAGAACGGAGGAAAATCAGCGGACCGCCGGTCGATTATTCGGCGAAACCGGGCGATGGCCTGTGTAACGCGATCGCGTAAACGGAATTTCGCTGATCGGCTTTATCGGAACGATCGGCGGAATTAGCCGAGTTTTCGGCGGTAGTTTAATTAAAACATAACAGCTCTCAAACAATTTCCCCCGGGCCGCAAATCAAAGTTCACGGCGTGTTGGCGAACCGTGGCAGAGGAGCGAGAAGGGGGGCGGGGCGGAGGGGCGATGGTTAAATTACCATTGCCGCGCGCGTTTGCTCGAGCTGTCTTCGAACAGAAAAGAAATTAATTCCGATAAATGTCCGCATACGCGCGCACGTAAATAGGAATCGATGATAACCAGATGAGGAGGGGGGAAAAGGAAGATCGCGAGGTTAATCGGAAATACGTACTAAACGAAACGAAACGAGACAGGATCGATATAATTCGAACGTTCGGCGAGACTTAATCACGGTGTATTCGTTCACGGTTCTGTCCGCGATAAATTTTGCCCGGGGCGAAAATCGGTCAGCCGGGAAAGAACGATCGTTTCGTTACGGCCGACGATAATCCCGATGTTCCGAGGTTGTACGATGGCCCGGCCGGGTAATTCCCGTCCCCGTACGAAACGCACCGTTTCGAACATTTACTCTGTCGTTTATACTATTCTCCATTAACAGCTCGTCGATTTGTGGGCGACGATTAAACGCAGCCACGGCCAATCCCGCTGAGTAATTACATCGCCGGCCAGGTGGCATGCGTCGCACTCATTAGCAGCTCGTGCAAATAGCGCGAGCACGCTACGCGACGACGAGCGACGATTTGTTCACGACTCTCTGGCCTTTTTAGTTCGTTCGTCGAGACGTGGACGACGACGAGATGTACGCGTACGAAGGGAGAATTACGAAGATTCCGCGCGAAGTAGGAGATTGCACTTTCGCGATACTTCATACATGTGTAAATTTAAAAGATTCAACCGAGTGGTTTATGGTACACTTATGATATTTATTAATATTTAAGTAATTAGTGACAACTGAATACGGCAATGATAAAAAGGTGTAACTTTCAATATTTGAACATTATCTGCACGAGTGTGTTGTCAGAGTGGTGAGAGTTCCAAAAACAGATGCACGACAATCCGACGAACCAAAAGAAATTGTCGACGTGTGTAATAACCGGAAGAGTGGTTCCTGATTGTAGACACAAGTTTAGAGTTGTGAAAAACTGACTGCCTTTTCATTTTTTCGGTCACTGTCACAGTTTTCGGGGAATTTTCGAAAGTGGACGTACAACACTCGATACTCTGCAGCCTTAAAATCCTGAAAAACCTCTGTCTTCGTACATTTCACACGCGCACACGCAAAACAGGAGTAGACAAACAGTCTCAAGTCTAGCTTTTTCATTGCGACAACTGTCTTTCTCTTAGACCATAGGAAGAAATTCCAAACAGACACGATAGATCAAATCAGTGGTGGTTCGATCGATCGAGCCGCCAAACGAGTGAAGTTTCACTCTGTTCAAAAAAATAGCAACGAGAACATTTGAATAAGGGAATCCTCTGGAACTCAAAAGTCAACTGGAACTCAAAAGTTTCGTTAATTCGAAAGAGAATCGAGCGTTCGAGTAACGACGATCGGTCTCGAGTTGTCGTTACTCGAACAGGGGATAACAGGAGATAAGAAACAGGTGGAGGACGAAGAAACAGCAAAGTAGCGAGGTAACGGCTGCCATGAATAATGTAAACGCTTTTCACGATAGCGAAATGCTTTTTATTCCCTTGGACATAGGGCGAATATTTTGCTGCGCTTGACGCTGGCTGGACGAGAAAGAGAGGGAAAAGAAAAGAGAAGAAAAGAACCAAGATTGGAAGCTAAAAATAGAGAGAGCAACCTTTAAGGAGCGCAAGTTGCGCGTAACAGGAAGTCTGGTGTTGCCGGAAATTGTCTGAGGCGTTTTCAGCCGCAGCTACAAAGGATAACCAACCTTCCAACGGAGATTCGATTTTCCAGCGGAACAACGGTGCGTTTTAGTCGCTCCTGTGGATGTATGCCACTATCACGTTAGATGATTGTGAGTACGGCTAATAAGCAAAGTTTCACCAGACTGCTCAACCCGATTTTTCCGGGGGGAAAAACTCGGGTAAACGTTGTTCCGCCGAGTCGCGCCGACCGAAACGAAAGTCCTCGGCAAAAATTAATCGGAAGTTGTTGCCGAGGCTGAGACTAAGCGGAAGCGGAAAGTCGTCGACCTTTGGCCCAGCGAGGTGAACTCACAATCAGTCGATAGTGGCGAACACGCAGCGTCACCCGTAAAAATTGAAACGAAATACCTCCAAAGAATCTGTGCGTTTATCGTTATTCATTCGTGGAATTGTATCATACTGCTCGCGCGTAAATATCGGATTAAAGCGGCGCGTGGAACGTTAGAACGTGTAAGAAATTCGATTAAATCGCGACGCGAGCGAGTTCTTGCTAAAGCGTCGCCCCGGCCGCAGCCACGGGAGCGGCGACTTTCAGTTCAGATGCACCGCGGAAGTCAGCCCCTTAGCCGCGATAACTCGCTTTTCACGCGATTATGTGACGTGTGAACGCGGGTTACGGTTACGCGCCGCGGTAATTACGGTTTCGAGCTTTTCAATTACGCGGCCGACACGACACGACCCCGCCTGAAAACGCCGCGCGATTCGAGAAATAATTAAACGGCTCCCTTTCTTCTGACCTCGAGGTCGTTCTCGCGCACACACCTTTCCAATTACTTCAGATCGCCCGTCGTTCCGTTCGGGGCGGACGCGAAAAATATTTTCAACTCCTGCCGTTTAAATTTTTTATACTCTCGAGTAGTTTTTAAATAGAAACACACTGGTTCATTGTCACAATTGTAAACTCGGTCTTTTTCCTTTTATCACTGAAAGTGATTTTAGCGGGGGTAACCCAGAAAATCGACCCTTCAGGTGCAACGCTGATGCAACGAAAATTAGCGATTGGTTGACTTGGGTCACGTGATTCGCGAGGGGGCGTGGACTAGACCTCGAGTAGGAGTGGCGTACTGAGCGATCACGCCTGTAATTTGTTTTCTATCGATTCAAATGTTTGCATATCGATAAAATTCGTACTGGAGTACAAGTCGTGCAGTTTTTTTGGCAAGAATAGAAACATTTGAAACTCGTCTCGGAACAGGCAATCGTTCGTATTTCCATCGAATAAAGATATCCGCGATCTTGGCGTTCCGAAAAACTTCTCTAATTCCAATAAAATGCACCGTCGAAGCTTTTAAAGCTTTTATATCCCGAAATCACATTTCGGTTGTGCTAAGATGTGACGTTTGGCAAATACCAACGCGACGGCGAGCTGCGTGGCAATATCTCGTAGAATTGAACATTCGACGTTTAAATATTTGCACAATTTCTATGGCCGCGTGGATCCGCGTTTTCTCGTTGTCGCGTGTGATTTACAAAACGTGTCGCGATTCGACGACGCGTGAACGTTTAGCGTGTAGCCGGAAACTGTTTGCAGCCAAACACACGGGCGTTCAAGCATGCTCGTCGCGATTTTGCTCGCGGAATGAATTGGGGATCGAGTTTCCCCGAGATTCGCGTACACAAGCAACGAGCTTGACAAACGGTGAGGAACGCGGAGGAAAGGAAGGCTGTTTCTTGAAACCTGAACTCTGCCGTGTCTTCTTTTCTTCCTTTTCGAATCGTTTGCCCGCGACAAACCCCTATAGACGATTTATTCGTTACATTTTATAATGTAATAATTGTGAATATTAATAATGTTATAATTACTCTTTTTTAACTATGAATATTATATTACTATTTTATTATTATTATTATTAACAATTGACCAGGAGAGCTCGCTTCTACTCGATTCTACTCTCTTGAATTTATTATCTGCCATTATTGCACGCAAGAGATTTGTAATTCTATCGACAGAACTTCAAAATTAATCGAAAAGCACGGAGAGTGCTTTGTACGAAGAAACTTTAATGGTAAACATAACACGATATAACATAAACAACAAAGTGATTATATCGATCTGTTAATTTATTTGTGAAATGAATACGTTATTAATTAACCGTTAATTAATTATTCAATTCAATTATTTCTAAACTAAAATTTTCACTAGAGACGTTAAAGTCAAAAATACATGTATAACACAACAGAGTACAACAACAGAGCTTTTATCAAAAGGTCATTTGTGAAATATTCAAAAATATACATTTGTTATTCTACTGTAAAATATACGCAATTGTTTAACATCTATAGAATTTCCAACGAAACATTTTGAGCACATTGCTGGTTCAGTATATTAATCGCTGAAGGTTTGATTAAAACTGCCAAAGATCAAAGTGTCGTTCGTGGATTTGAATCTTCCGAGTGCCGCAAGTAGGGTAGAGTTCGAAAATTTACGTCTGCACGCAACGTGCTCGCTCGTGGGTAGAGTTCGTCGACTCGCGTATTTCGATTCTCGTTCGTCCATACTATTTGTACACTTTTCCTCGTTGCAATCTGACGTTGGCCGCCTCGTCTCGCCTCGCCTCGCCTCGCCGCGCCGGGCGGATCTCGTTTTCTATTTTCGTTCCGGTCGCCGAGCCACCCTAAGAAATTAAAACGAATTTACGACGCTGGAGAGCTCGCTCGGGCGAGCTCGGGCTCCTCGTTATTTAGTAAACCTACTTGGAATTCTTGGACGTGGCTGCGAGGTTGGCAGACCGTAGACCAAACAGGGGCGACCGGGGGCCCCGGCCATTTGCGGGATAATGTGACTCTGGCTGATCCTTCGTTATAAAGTCGTATCGCTTTGTAATGGAAATAACGCCAGGGCGTAAACGTAGCTCACTGTAGTTTGATAATTAACAACTTTAACTCGCGGTAAAACGGCGGGGGGGGGGCACGAGCTGCGCGAAATTCGCCGGCTCGCGCGTTGTCCGACCTTTTCAACGAACACGCCGCGCCAAACGCGAGGAGCATTGACCAAATTGGCCGGCTTAACCTTTTTGGCTACTAACGGTGACTATAGTCTGTTACTGGGTATTATCTGGAGCGAAAGAGGATGGAAGAAAAGAAGATAGTAATAAATATATGAGAGTTTCAGTTGTGAAAAGATCGTCAAAGCAAGCGCTCGGGAAATCATATCATTGTACATGAACTAAATGAATAATAGTTGCTGTGTTGATATTAAACCTCGTAATATTTTTTAATTAAAAAGGAGTAAACCTCCGCACATAGTCAGCCAACGTCTGATGCTTGCCGTGTACTACGATTTCACTCGATAAAATTTAACGTGACTATTATTACAATTACAAAATAGGAATATTGCAATTTTTTTTACACATTAATATAGTTGTAACCTAAATATTTGCAATACATCGTAGTATAATAATATGGTACTTTTTAAACAACCACAAAATAGGAATACTGCAATTTTTGTTGTTGTACACATTAATATGGTTACAACTTAAATATCTACAGTACATTATAGTATAATACAGTACTCCCTAAACCACCACAAAATAAGAATACTGCAATTTTTTTTTACACATTATTATGGTTATAACCTAAATATCTACAATACATTAGAGTATAATATAGTACTCCCTAAATCACCACAAAATAGAAATACTACAATTTTGTTTTCTTTTCTTACACATTAATATGGTTGTAACCTAAGTATTTACAATACATAGTAGTATAATAATATACTACTTTCTAAACAACCACAAAATAGGAGTACTGCAATTTTGTTATTGCAGACGTTAATATAATTACAACCTAAATATCTACAATACATTATAATACATTATGATACATTATGCATTATAATATAGTACTCCTTAAACCGCCACAGAGAATACTGCAATTTTTTTTGCACACAATACAATTCCAAACCAAACAAGCGCGTCTAGGTTAGGACTGCTCCGTGCCGCGACAACGCATGCGCACAGAACCACTTGAAAAGATTAAAAGGTTAAAACTCCGTGCGTTCTCGTCGACGAGATTCATCTCGTCGAGTTCCGACGTGAATCGTCATGTGACAAACTCATCGAGTGCGTTATGACACCGAAATTATTCGCGCCAGACTTGAATCTGGAAAATAGAGCGAAAAATTGATCGCGCCAAGTTCTAAGGGAGCCGTTACAAAGCCGCTTACGGGGATCCTGCTAAGACGAAGCACACTCTGCCATGATCTAAGAGACGGCGACGTTACGCGAAATGCCACTCACGGATCGCTGTACGCGATCGTGTCGCGTTCTATCGCGTATATCGGTTTCGGTGTTTTCGTCGCCATTACCATCACCGAGGCATTATACGGGACTACCTTGCCACTCGCGATTACGCGGTGGCTGACGTTTGACGAGACGAGTTATAGATCCGCGTACAGGTTTTCGAACGAGAAGCACGAGGGAGGGAGAACGGTCCCTAACGTGGCACGGCCGGACCTGAAAATTTCCGGTGAACGAGGTTTCATAATGTTCCGCTTAAGTGCAGTCTGGGAGAGAGTTCTCGTTGTAAATTCTGTGTCCTAGAAAGCTGTCTGTTAATTAACAGACCGGTGAAATATGCAGGGACGAGTTTTACGGCTTTTCGGCGTAGTTTCAAGACTTCGCCGCGGACCTACTTTCTCGCACTCTTTTGTATTAATTTAGCCGGATGGCGAAGTTCCACGCTCGCCGGACGTGATCCTTCTTTCTTCTCTCTCCTTTCGTCTGCTGTGTTTCATCCCCCCCCCCCTCCTCTCTATCTATGTCTCTCTTTCTCCCCTCTATCCGAATCTCTATCGCAGATGCGAAACAAGAACGACGTAAAACGACGTGGATGACTTACGTAATCCTCGGCGCGCGGAACGCTTTTATCGGCGAAGTTGCCCGGCCCCGAGGAAGCCCTCGAAGCCCCCCCGATAGAGAGAAGTTTGAAATTACAGTCTCGATCATACAGCTGGAACGAGCGATCTTTGCCGATCCAAGTTCGAGATTAGAAACTCGCTAAGCAGCCTGCAAACGTTTCGCGCGTTTGCCGTTTCGCCTCGTTCTCTCCCAATGTTTGACACCGTTGTTAGCACAGGTCAGAGAGAGAGGGAGATAGAGTTCCCGAAGAATCTCCTCTGTTTGCGGCAGGTCGCGACGCGCGATCGATGAGTCGAAGCGGCCGGTCATGTGCAAATCACGACCCCCCGCCGCAATTAATTAACCGGCAATATCGCGACTCATTGTTTCCCGTGGCATTGTCGCGCGCTCCGACCCGTGACTATTTATTCGCGGACCACCGCGGCGGAATTATGCCGGCTGTATGATCGCGCTTGATTTTGTTAACTTGTTTAAACATGCAGATGGGATCGACATGTTGAATCGCGACGCGGATTTTGCATAAACCGCGTTGCAGCGGCAACTGTTTGGATTACGGATATTCCTCTCTGGCTGGCGAGTGGCTCGAAGCGGAAACGAAACAAAACGAAATAAAACGGCTTCGAAGATTCCTCCGACGAGCGACGCGCGAGGTTGTACTTCTCGAAATTAGGAATCGTCAGATCTTTGGTCAGAAATCGCTCGTCAGCCAGAAACTGGCGCAAGTAAATTCTCTTCGAGTGATTTATTCCGCGGCACGAGTCCCGAGCAGACAGGAAATAACGATTCGGAATATCCAAACCTTAATAAGCCGTGACTGGCCATCCAATGAGCCCAATCACGATTCTCTCTGTATCGGCGAGAAAGTCCAAGGGAAATTCGCGTCGCACGCTGATTTCGCGGTTGAATTTCAATCGGGCGACCTCCGTGTTTATTCTCCGTATCGAGAAAAGGCACGAAAAAAAGGAAGAACAAGAGGAAAGTTACTCGATACGAACATTGGATTCAACTCGCGGGAAAAACGAATTAAAATATCGAATCGAATCGGCAACGAATATCCCGCGTGCCGCGAAGACCGCATCCTTGACGATGCGCGCGTTCGTTGTTTTTCAATACGTCGGCTCGTTAAACCTCTTCTTCTCCCTCCTCGACCGAACGAATATTCCGCGAAATATTCGTTTTGATCACGCGCGTTCAATTACGCGTTCATTCGGACGTGGTATTTCTTTCGGACGCGGCTCTGTTTGCATTGAAAAATCGACGAGAGCGAGCCCTTTCGTGTTTATTGAACGCGGACAAAAGGAAAAAAGAAAAAAGGAGGGAAAAAGGAGATCTCGAATTCAGCGCGGGAGAACGTTATTTCTTTCTCCCTTGCGTAGCTTCCGTTGGCCTTTTCCGTTCCCGTGCGCGGCATCGACCCACTTTGCGTCCCGCGGATTGAATTTTCCTTGAGCGGAAGTGATTCCTCGAGCGGCGACGGATCGAAAAAAGGGCAAGAATCGAATTTGTAAAAATCATCCCGGTGGAAACCGGAGAGAGGAAGGACTGTAAATTGTGCTAATTTGAGAGCGAGGTGGGGAATCTTTACGTGCAGTTCTCTCGACGATCGATCGTCGAATTTTCTCCCTCTTCTTCCCTTTTTACACAGCTTTTCAAACGTAAACTTGTGCAATATCGGAAGCGATCTGAATTCTACGCGATGCTCTTTCTCCTTCTCGCCGTTGGCCCGCTATTGCTGGAAATTTCGAAATAAATGGCGCGACGTGCGAGTGTGTTTTATTCACGTGTATAAATGTACGCGAAACATCAGAGTTTCGTCCGAAATAACATCTTCCTCCAGGGAAACTGTCCGTTCCAATGGATCTGGAAATCAAGAAAATCGCGTGAAAGCCACTTCGTAAAAATCGTCGGTGAAAGGGATTTCACGATTAATTCATCACCGGCGATGTCGCGTTTCTTCGCGCGGAATTCGTCGACCTTCCCTCTCTTTGTTCTTTCGTTCTTTCCCCGCTGTTTTCGATAAAAACGTAAAAAAAAACTGGTTGAAAAACGCGATCGCGATTCAGTCGGAGGCGAAAACACGTCACGCGTGACACGTCCGTGAAAGCGACGCGAACGAGCGAAGCTTTCAACCCTCTCCTAGCCTTTGGTATCGCGCGTACAGTGCCCGAAACAAGTAATGCGAATGTAAATTTCGTCCGCGTTCATCGCGAACGTTGCGAAAGAATTTCTTCATTATACTCCACCGGCGCGATGAGCTCTTTCTTCGCGTTGTGCGTGGTTGTCGGTGGTTTGGCACGGCCTGTGCAATTTATTCCAACGGAGTCGGACATTAATAAAGCCAGCTTACCATAACAAAAGGAGAAGGTGCCCGCGCGTTCTATCGTTGGTGATAAATTAACGAAAAGAAGGGAAAGGAAGGGAAAAAAGCAGAAGACGCCGGGAATATTTTATTACTTGGAGCATAGCGTAAGAACGTGCTTCAATATTTTCTGGTTGGAGGAGAGATTGATCTCTCTCTCTCTCTCTTTCTCTCTCGCGAAACCCGTCAGGATTTACAACCACCGACAAGTTGCTCGTGCCCGTACATGAAGTTAACAACGGTGTAGGGTTAAGGATCACATAAGTCTTCCCGCTTACGTAGATAGTTGCGTCGAAAGAGGTTTCCGGAGGGCCTACGCGCGCGGGAAGGAGGGATCGCGCGACCGACGAAATCCACGAAGATTTACAATGAAACGTTGCGTTATCCTTCGTGGCTTTGCGCTATCTCCTGGCGAAAGAAGACGAAAGAATTTGGAAATACCCACTCTCGCGTGCGATGCCAGTCGACATCTCGAGCGCGACGAACGATTTGTTTCAAATCACTGTCCAGCGCGTACAAGCGCGCAACTTAGCTCAAAGAGAGAGAGAGAGAGAGATGGTTTGGTTGGAATTAGCAAACTAATGGAAAAAGCAGCGACGGAACTGGAAAACGAAACGAGCTCTTATTTCCATCCTCGTCTCTGGCCGATCCTTTCTTCCAATTGTATCGTCGACTGTATCGTCTCTCTGTTAAAAGAATAACGTTTGCGAGAAATGAAAGGTTGCCCTAGCCTCGCGTCTTTAGGTCGCTGGTGAAAGGGCACTACCGATTAATTGCTTTGCGGCACAATGGCCTCCTAACTGCCTCTCTGTTTCGTCCTTCTCTCTCTCTCTCTCTCTCTGTTTGTGCTTTGGAGCGAAGACTTTTGTTCACTCGAAACGATCGAAAGAAAATTTCTCCTCCTCGGACTCTTCGACCGCTTCTCGCAAGGGGAATAATGAATTACGATTGCGCGTCGGACGAGACGGAGAACGCGCGAGAGAGAGACAAACAGAGAGGCGAGGAAGGGCGGAAGCCGAAACGGAAGAGACGCTAATCGGATTGGTAGTGGAAAGGGTGAAAGCGTGGAAAGTTCAGCGGTTGAAGTGAGTTCGGTTGAAGGGATATCGAATCAGCGTTGA
>KQ435744.1:577520-592986 GCA_001276565.1 Melipona quadrifasciata
CTTCCCCCCCCCCCCCCTTTTTGATCGGCGATTTCACGGCCGTTGGCGAATCGGGGATTTGCACGGGTTGTTGCAGCCTCGAAATATCGCCGAGTTCGCCGATTCGATCGTGACTGGACTTTGCAACCAGTTTGCCTGGTTTTTTTGTGGAAAACAACGATCGTCGACGCTCGAGGAATCAGGTACGCGTGCATTCACCAGTGATAATGGTCGTTTATGGTCAGACACGTACGCCAGCGAAACGTATTCGCTCGCGCTCTACTCTCGATACCTCGCCCGTCAAACTTTTTCCAACGATGAAACTGATACATCCTTTGTTCAAGTGGAAGACAAGTTTCTGGTTGCAAGCAAATGTCAAAAGTTTCAAACAAGATGGTTGAATATTGCCGAAAAGCGAGCAGAGTTTGTTAAATTAAAAAAACCGACAAACGCGAAAGACAGAAGAGTCTTTTCGTCGTTGGCTTGAAGCGCGATTTGAGAGAGCGGGCCAAACATGCGTGCATCGAGCTGAGGCGCTTAGTGCGCTAAACGATCGTCTGCTTCAAAGAGGAGCGCGACCAAAGGTGAGCTGAGTAACCGCAAGTGGGCGCTTGTTCTATTACGTTTTTGTCAATATATCGATCGCCGATGGTTCGAAGATTAAACTATTATGCAGGGAAAGCGGCGCGTCGCGCGTAAATCCATCTAACCCTGTGTAATGCTTGAAAACGAGAATGCTCGAAAGTGCTATCAATATTGAAAGCAAATCTAGCCAGAGCCGTAAATATTTCACCGGTGCGAATCCCACGTGATACTCTGTATTTTCGTGCGATCAAAGACGCATAAATTATCGGGAGGAGATGATCGACGAATCCTTCGACGACCGAGGGGAGTAAAATCGCTCGGTTAATTCGATTCGATGTTGCGGCCTGTTACCGTACGCGGAAATAAGTAATTAAGGATGCACGAACGATGGGATGTTAATTAATTGTGCATCTGTGCGCTTATGCGCGCGTGCACGTGCGTACATCAATTAACTGTAATTAACAATTACACGTGGAAACTGTCGGAACAGTTTAACCGGGTGTGGCTTTATCAATTTATCGGTCCAAGTTGTTATTCTATTTATATAATTAAAAGAACACACACAGAGAGAGAGAGAGAGAGAGAGATTTTCTCACTAACATTTCAAACTAAAAATATTTACACCAGTCGAAAGAATTGACCCAGGTGTAGCCTTATCAATTTATCGATCTATCAAACACAATGTCGTAAATACGACATAATTGAAGGCACAGAGAGAGGGAGCAGCAGACTGCGAATTTTCTCATAAATTTGAAAATAAAAAAATTCACAGCGAGAAATTGAGAAACTGACAGTGGCTAGTGAAATCTGGGGATACAAAATCGTTTCGTCCGGAACGGTAGCTACGGTATTGCGGAATTTCGCGATGAGAAAATACGTACATATATTCATCGTCGGAAAGGCTGCGCCGGCCTGCTCAGTCCCGGCTGTCCCTTTCAGCGTATGCAAATATGACCGTCCAAATCCTCTATTTGCATCCCGTGGACTCTGTTGAAAAAACCATTCCTCGATCGGTGGCCGATCAAAAATCGTCCGTCCGGGCATTTTGAATATGTAATTCCTGGTTAAATCTTTTACGCCGTCCCCTTCCCCTCTTCCTCACCCACGCGACACGCGACGCATTCGCCCGTTCTCTCTTTTTTTTTCCCCTCGCTTTTTTGTGTTTTACTTCTCTCCTCCTCTTTCCTCTCTGCCTTTTTTTTCTTTTTCTCTCTTCTTTTTTTTTTTTGTTTTCTTTTTCTATTTTTATTTTATGCGAATCCGAACACGCGATCGTCGTCAAATATCCCAGCATCGCTGTCGGCAATTTTATACTCGCGCGCATAACTTTTCGCGAATATCGGTTCCAACGGTGGCAAACGCCGCCAGGCAAAAAGCGTCGTATTTATACGGGGAAGCGAGAATTTTTGCGAAATTATTCGAAAATCGCGTCGTCAAACGGTTTCGAGATTGAAAGTACGACTCGTCTCACTGAAAGGCCCAGAAATAATTGTTCTGACTAGGAAATGAAGACGACTTTTTTGTCATAAAATTTTATTGATATGCGCTCAGTACCAGACAACGCCACTCCCACTCGAGGTCTACTCCACGCCCCCTCGCGAGTCACGTGACCCACATCAACCAATCGCTAATTTTCGTTGCATTAGCGTTGCACCTGAAGGTTTTCAACGCCAATATTTTTGATAAAGAAACAAAACAATCGTCGAAAAGATCAGATTTAGCAAAACAGAGAATGAGATTTTGCTCCCAGGGTCGATTCTCTCCGCCAGTTATTCCAATTATCGGGGAGAGAATCTATTCAAATGAGCTGTCAAAATATGACTTATCTTCGTCCATTCTCTCTTTCAGTGATACTTATTTCAGAACGCCTTTCGAGCGATCGTTGCGAAATAGACACGCATCGCGGCGTTGCCGCGAGCAACGTCCGGGAATAATTCGTTTTTCACTGTTATCGGTCCGGCCGGCGACCAGGGGAATTGAAATACGCCGTGGTAAATTGGTTTCGCTTGGATCCGTTTTAATTCCGGGGGGTTTATACCGGGGTCGGTGATGTCGCTTGAGGTCTGATATCAATAATCGAGGAGCGAGCTAATGCGAGTAAAGCGCTTTCGCGGCTGACGGATCCCGAGATCGGAGAACGATCGGTGCCGACGGTTTTGTAAAACGGAAACTCCCAGCGAAAACCCCGATAAATCGCGCAACCTGGTACGAAGCCCGGGTCATACACACACACACACATATATATATATATATATCGCGCCTCCATCCCTCCAAACGAATAAATTTCCACGCGACAAAAGTACTCCCCCTCCGCGTACCCTCGATCGATCGATCGTCAGATTTGACCGCCTGCCACCGCGCGTGTCGTCGTCCGCGATGAACAATCGACGCAGCTCTAATTGCCCGTGCCCTTTTTCTCCCCACGCAATGTGCTTAACGCGATTCGCGGAAATTGTAAATTCGTGAAAACACAGCTGGGGTTGGAGAAAACACAAGAAGGTTCATTTCAAAAGGTTAAAACGTTTTGATTAATGCACGAGGGCAGATTTCCCGTTTTCACGGCGGATCGAAACGAGTGCACCTGGCTAGGCGTAATTTTAGCGCAAACGTAACTCAAAGAGGGAGGAGAGATACGTTTTACGTCTGCAGAGTAAACATTCCCCGCGGCAAAGTGGAAATTACGAAGATAATCTTCGTTGTATCTAAGCGTTACGCTAAGCCGATTTTCATTTGGTTGATTAATGATCTTTCAACGGACACCTCTAATTACTGTCGTGCTTTGTGCAGCTATGTTTTAATCCGTACGTCATGAAACTTGCGTCATCGCGTGGATTATACTTAATTCGCGAGGCGAAACTGGACGTTCGCCGCGAAAAGTAAAAGAAACGAACGACGAACTAGCTCTAACCAACGAGCCTTTGCCTCCTCATTTCCATCCAGAGGAGCGCCAGCCTCCTCAAAGAAAACTCAAGGCAAAATGTAATTTCTCGTTGAAACGTCTTGTAGTTAGGGGAAGAATTCGCGTGTTTTTACAACAGCGAGGCAAGCGCGCAGAGACGAATTACTGCTCAAAGGTGCGTAGACGTTTTTCTTAATTAAAAATTAAATCTGCCGGCAGATGGATTAATTTTGTAATCAACTATCGTCGTTCTGCTTATTGCTCGTTCGAATTTCAGTATTTCATCCTCGATTCTTCTACGATTTAGTCGTTAACCGTTTTGTTTCTGAAGCATGTCTTACAATTTTTGTAACAGTGCAAAAACTACAATTATCAAGAAAAGAGTCCAAGATGCATTACAGAACAGGGCAATAAATTTAATTTTGAGGTATTATTTCAACAAACAACTTTTTAATGATGTCAAGGTTAATTTAGTGCTAAATAATTATATAAATTATTACAGGCAATAATACTAAATATCAGTGAATAACATTTACTTTAACTTTTCAACTTAGTTCGATGACAAATTTTACAATTTTCTCGTCCTCTTGCCGAATTTAGTCGATCTCAACGGATCGTAGAAAATGATAAACTTTGCAACAAATTTTTCAAAAATCCTTCGTTCCGCAATGAAAATTCCGGAACGGAAGATTCGCCGTGGGGCGTATACGTGTCAACCGAAATGTTCGAGAAGATCGAGCGATTGCGCAGAGTCGTTAAGCGTCGGCCATCTTCGAGCTGGACTTAATTCCATCAGTGTTAAAGAATCGTAAAGCGGTTAGTGCGGGACAATTAAAGGCGTCGTAACGTCGCCGTTTGTTTTATCGCGGCAGTGCCACCGCGCGGCATCGCGATCAATCGGCCGCCGTTTTCGTGCGGCGCTGGTATCGGAAACCGGCGTAACAGCGGCATAAAATTATCGGTACACGCAGAAACGGTCGTAGTTGCGGGGCATCTGCGAGGCAGCCGGTCGTACGTACGTAGACGCGCAATGACCGCGCTTGTATTTTACTTGAACGAGAATTAACGAGCCGTGGAGTAAATAACCACTTTGCTTACAGTGCACGAGCCTCGGTTCATAAAACCCATGAGCCATAGACCGCACGTCGGACGCATCCGCGAGCGCGCGTCTGTATATATATATATATGTGTGTGTGTATATAGGACCTCTTATCCTGTAGGACCACGTGCTGTGCTCCTGCACGCGAAAAACAGGGTGCCACGATACACGCGTATCGCGATCCTTCTATTTTCACGAAACTACGAGCGCAATTTTTTTTTTTCGCCCGCTGCCTCGCGCTATTCATACACGAACGTGTGTGCGTATGGAAACGAGTAATGCGGGAATATATCGAGGCTTGTTTACCGGTGGCAATCGGAACGTTGTCGAAAGCCTCGCGCAACTTGATCTCCACTCGGTGTCGAGGCTTCGGTATTTTTTAGCTTTCTAGTTCTAGTTGATTAATTAGAAACCGATCGATCTCGCGATTTAACGTTCCCGTCTCGTTGCGCAGCTGCTGGAAACGGATCTGCAGTGTCCAGCGTCTGCATTAATATACATTACGCTTCGCGATAGGGGATTGCGAAACAGTGGAGCTACGTAGAAAACAACGTTGCGGCGCAACGTGCAGCAACAAACGTAGGGAGAGCCAATATTACTGTTTCGACTGTTGCTAATTTCGCAGCTTCCTTCGCATACTACGCGCAACCGCGCGCTAATATTATTCAAATATTCATAGAACGGCGGGGCGCGGCGCGCAACAAATTCTACGCGCGCCACGCGGTTCGATTTTGACTTGGCTCGCAAATATTTGACTCGGCCGTGCATTCTAAAAGCCGACGCGCCACGCGCGCCAGGCCTCCTCTAAATCCTCCGTCGAGTTGTAATTGGAAACCGCACGAGTGGAGCGTGCGATAAATCCTTCCCGCGAAGGGTGGAAAACCTGCCGCCGCGATTTCTGCCGGAGGAATCTCGGCGGTTACGTTCCGTTCGATTTTCTGACGAGTCAACAGCTTTTCAACGCTCGTGAACGTTGTCGTGCAAGCGATGAAAAGCGTGAAAAATAGACGGTGCCTGGCTCGATATTCGCCACCAAGGTGACCATATAAAGTCGTTTCGCCGGCAAGTAATAATAAATCACGGCCGCGTTAGCGTTTGCACGCCGTTTACAACCACACCGGATGAAACAAGTTCCTTGGAAAATAAAGTTTAACCGTGGCAATTTTCTTGGACGTGCGAGGGGAGAGAAAGAAAGAGAGAGATAGAGAGAGAAGAGTTCTCTATTTTGGCGGGTCAGAGTTGCTTGATTTATCGAACGGCCAACGGCTGAACGAACGATACGTTATTAACCGATTGACGAGGCAGGAAATGTGGGCCGCGTCCACGTTCGAGGTTCATCATCGAGGCTAACGGTTATGAAAAACGTGGTCGATAACGATCGTTCCACTCGGCTGATCCTCCGCGATGGTTCGTCGACGAATTTTCGTCGAATCATCGAGCGTGGCATTCGATCTGTTGTCCGTTCGATCGTTCACCGCCTCGTCGTTTTATTCCCCGCGGCTGATGGAATTTGATTTTTCACCTCGAGCAGAGCCCCGGAGCTTTCGGGAGAGAATGCGCGACGAACGCGGATTAAACCCGCGATATAGCTCGCGCGAAAATTGAAATTCAGCGGTGTAACCGGAGCGTGGAGAACACGTCTCGGCGATGGAATTTCTTCGGCGATGGTGGAAACTTAATTTTGAATATTCGCCGCGGTGCTAACGCGAGTAAACCCCTTATTTCCGGACGTTTTCTCGAAATGCGCTCTTCGAATCGCTGTCATTTTGATTTTTATACGCTCGCGTTCCCTTCCGAGACTTTGTCCGACTGAAATTGAAATTTCCAAAGAACTGTACTCACCTTTCGCGCTGCAGACAACGTTTTAACAATGTCGAACTGTCGAGCAAAATTTAGCAACGTGTTTCTAAAGATTTAAAGTGAATAATAGATTGCGTACTCCAATGATTTTCTACTTTTTATCACTGAAAGTGATTTTGGCGGGACTAATCCAGAAAGGTGCAACGCTAGTGCAACGAAAATTAGCGATTGGTTGATTTGGGTCACGTGCTTCGCGAGGGGGCGTGGCGTAGACCTCGAGTAGGAGTGGCGTTGTCTGGTATCGATTCAAACGTTTGCATATCAATAAAATTTTCAAAATTTTCGTCTTCGTTTCCTAGTCAGAACAGTTGCTTCTGGGTCTTTCGTGCAGTTTTATCTACATTATCTGTATCCCTGGTGGAAATTTTACACCTCTAATGTTGTATTCAATTCACTATTTGTTTCTGATGAAACTCTACGAACGAAACTTTATTTTCCTCGTGTAATCCGGTGAAAGAAACCTTCCGTAACCTGTCTACGTGAATTTTGATTCATACGTATCCGACAATATGACGCGCATTTAAGCGATGGTTCATGAAACCCGAGCAAATTTCGCACGTTGAGTCTCTGATCTTTTTATCCGACAGAATTTCCATTTCAACGTTCGTGCATACATACGTTACTCGCACGTCAACGTCGCTATCTCGTTAACTGTCGGGACGACGAATTGGATACGACGTTATAAATATAGATTTGCAGGATTAGTTCCGTTAACGCATCTGTTGGGCGTGATTTAGAACGTGCTCGTACTCGAAGTTACAGATTCGCGATAAAGTTGCAAAGTTTTCAGCAACTTGTTCCCCCGAAGCAGTTACAAAATTTAAAAAATTTTAGAAACCATTTTCAAAATAGATCGATCGGAGAAGAAACAGAGACCGACGCCTGAGTAAAACGAGGTAGAGACATTTTACCGGTGGGGAAAAATGTATTGTCGCGACGTATCATTTTTATTTGCGCGAGATCTCTCGCACGCGTTCGCAAATTGCCGGTGCTAATAAATTTTCTCGCGTAACGCTGACTAATAAATTTTGCGGCGAGATGTTACAAATCGTGCAACTATCGCGTGATCGTGTAATTGTCTGCCCGTGTCTACAACCACTGAAACTCGCAACCTTTTCCAATCAACCGACACCATCTTTGCGTGATAAAAACGAACGAGAAAGCAATTAGAAAAGTTCCCTCTTACAGTTTCACTCAAACGAGCGAAATAAGTACGTTCGATGCACGAGACTGGTCTGCGCAAAAAGCTTCGAAAAATCAAAAACCCATCGGCGTTTTTCGCGCTGCCGGCACACCGTGAAAACAGCAATTTCAAACGTTATTCCTCCCGAGCGGTGCAGCTTGCTCGATTCAGGTTCACGACATGCAACCCTCGAGAGAACCGACTCTCCAAATATCGCACCTTTTCACCGGCTTGGCAGGGTGAAACAACGCCTCTCTCCAGGTCTCCAGAAACTGTTTACGACAGCAGCGATGCACGCGTTTAGGCATCTATTTGCAAAGAGAGCGGAGCGCAACCGGATAAACCGTACCCGAGACAGCCGGCAGCCGAGTGGAAATAAAGAGGCGGTCGGAGACGAACTTTATCCCAAGAATGGCTGCGCGGTGAAACTGCTCGTTACTCCTGCTTTCCACCAACCGCCCTTTCTTCTATTCCTCTTCTCCTTTCTTTCCTTTCTCTTCGTTCTTCCTCGTGCAAACCTCTCTCTCTCTCTCTGGCCGCACGAGGAAGGGGTTTCAGACTTCAGAACAATCTCTTGGCTGCCGAGGACTTCGAAGCCATCGCCAGTCTCTTCGATTCGATTCTCAGAGCGGGAGGTAATTACGCAGAGTCCCTCCGAGCTACGAGCAATTCTCCCTGCAACCAGCGAACGATCGATTTTTATGGTTCGCGTTTAAAGGCAAGGAGATCCCCGCGTTCGAAGAGTTGTCCGTTGTTTCGGGTTTGTTCCCTCCGTTAACGGGAATGTTATTCCTACGATGGAATCGTTGGGCATCGATGACGATGTCGCGAGCTAGTGGGTATTTCCGACGCGTAACGAGCGATCGAACGAGACGATCCATCCCTCGTCGCGGCAATAAAATCTTATCGCTCCCGTGGTCCATTGTGGTCGTCGGGCAGAATTACGAGACACACGGCTCGATTCACCGTTGTGTTCGGTGGCCTCGCCTTTATTTCGGGGAAACTCCCACGAAGCGTGTCCCGTGGCTTGTTTGCCAATGGGACGAGTCTGGGAACTTTGGGATGGACTGCGCGCGGTTTGCGACACATCACGATGGAATCACGCGGCGCCGCCGTTTTCGATCGTCCCGTGGCTCCGCGTTTGCTCAAGCAGATTGCCGCGTTTCCTTTTTCCTCGACCCGTGAGTTTCCGAAACTCTGGTGGAAACGGGACTTCGATTAACATTTCGCAGCGTGCGAGATGTAGAGGCAGAATATATTTCGGACTTGTCCGCTGGTTTGGTTCGAGGGGGACTTGGTACGCGCTGGCTTCTAATTTAATGAAAGGAACTTTTGTTTCGGGAGGACAGTTGCAATTGGGAAACTGCGATATATTTGGCCAAAAAACGCGGTAACCTACTCGGGCGTATAAGAGTAAAGCTCGTGTTTCCCTGGGATTCGCGTAAATTGCTATAAAGATATTTGACAGCGGCGAATTACTCCTCCAACTTACGACTTGCAATCTCGCGCACGTTCAAGCAGCACCAAAGTTAAACCAAAACCAAGTCCCCAAGTATTAGAGGTACCCACGAGTAATGTTTTCTTCAAATTTAACAAACATTGCCGTCTAGTGACAATAATTTAACTCATCACGACATAACCTATATTCTAGTTAAATATACAACATAACCTATATTCTAATCAAATATACAACATAACCTATATTCTAGTTAAAGATACAACATAACCTATATTCTAGTTAAATACACAACATAACCTATATTCTAATCAAATATACAACATAACTTATGTTCTAGTTAAATATACAACATAATCTATATTCTAATTAAGTATACAACATAACTTATGTTCTAGTTAAATATACAACATAACCTATATTCTAGCCAAATATATTGACATTTAGCGTGCTTATTGTTAAATTATACAATAGATTAAAACTGTGTTGACTCTTAAATAAAATAAAATTTTGTACAGTATTAAGAAACGACATTAATTATGACTACCGCTGATATAATCAACCATGATCGATGAATCCATCACCGATGAACGCGCTCGTGCAGATTGTCATCCGGTTTCTGAGAATTGAATATCAATCGATAATAAGCAAAGTAAAAGAGTGAGAAGTATCAAAGAAAAAAAATCGTCCTCCTTAGGAAGGAAAGCATCCGATTTAATAATAGGCTCGACCGTTGACGAGAGCAGTTGAACCGTCGCGTCAAATCCACCAGCGCCAGATCTCGAGACTTCGCTTTAACGCGTCAAGGTAATTTCGCAAATGTTTGGACTCGCGGCCGGGCGAAGCCTGGAAAACGAAAAGTTCCAGGCGGATGAAAAGGTTTTTCGGGCAGGAAATTCGATACCGAGCCGATCGTAGCAGAAGTGGCTACGAGTGGGCCGACCCTCTCGCTGAATTATGTACTCTCATATGTGGGTCGAGCTGATATACGAGCTCGCTCTTCTGAAACGTCATTCTCTTTTCATTGGTGGCCGCGCCCGCGCGCAAATCGACTCCGGCCGATTCAGACCAAAACGGATTCTCCGCCGGACATCCTTAAATCATCGTGTACAAACTGTATTACGCGGTGGAGGATGCTCGACATCTTTATCCAACTCGTTTGAAGCTAATTGCAAGCGCAACTGCAGGTTACGTAAACGTTTGCAAATATAATATTAGATCGTGTGATGTTACATTTTTTTTTTTTTTTTTTTTTAGTATTGAAAGAATGTATTGCAGAGAATAGAATGGATAACACTGAATAAAGGGACACGTGGCATGGATAAACGTTGCCTGTGGTTTCTAAATAGAAAGGAATCGTCGTGATAAATATTTCGAGCGTAATACGAAATTGAAAGTGTAATGTGTTACGTTTGAAATATCGAAAGAATCGTTTGTTGTTAGAGAAAATATTGGACTGCGGTGATTGTTGAAGGATTTGTTGAAACATTTACTGTGTTAACATTGGTATTGTTGTGAATCGTTTCAACGCAAACCAAGTAATAATGATATAATTCAAAAAATGTAGAAACAGATATGTACGTATACGCGTGCAATTTTTTGATAAAAGGACGACACTTTCAGAACACATACGTAAAAAAAATTTTTTACGAAATTAATCATTCGAGCGTTTAAATCTTGCATAAATTAATTATAATTAATAATTATTTGTTTGTGTAACGTACGATAAATCAAAAAGTACATATTTAGAAGTGAATGTAACATTTTTGATAGGAGATTCCAATCTTTACCGTCGCAAAGTTACACTTTCAACCTATTACTCTCGATTGTAATATCTGGCCAATGCCAATATCCGCTCGGCTACGTTGATGGCCGGGCATCGTTTACCTAGGCTGGCGCCGTCTAGGCACTTAAAAGAGTCAAGGTTTGCCACGCAGAGTCGCTGCAAACAACGTGGTACCACTCGCGAATTATAACGTTACAGCTTCGTGGAGCAGCGTTTCCGTTTTTATCAAGCGAGTTTCTCGTCTGGTTTCCCCCGTCCGAGGGCACGGTTTAAACGATCGTTACGCGAAAAGCGGTTACGGTCTTGATTTTTTATTAGGGGAGGGGGGGACCGTAACGTTGAGCGCGATGGCCGAGGCACGAGCTTCGTGGTGACCGTTTACGACCGTGCACGGAGGGGGCGTTCTATCTCGATCGATGATTCACCTCGCGTCGACGTCTGTAATTCGTCCAGCAACGTTCGAATGCAAATTGCTCCAACTCGAGATGACATTCTTCTCCGTGGCACTTGGCCACATCGGCAAGCACATCGTCTGGTAGTTTGCCGATTGATCGATGGAGATTCGAGGTCTGGCAAATGGGGACGCGGCGGACGTAGATTTCGCGTCGCGGCGGAGTTTGTATACTTTGCGAAGACCGGGAGATCGCGATAGAATAATCTTTCGGAGTCACGGTTTTCGTGGAACGTTGTTTGCGCGGGGGTGGGGCAGCGACTTTCGAGCGGAGTTTGCCGAAGGGCGTTGCCTCTTGTTAACCGAGAGGACAGAGGTTAGGTTTCTGGTTAATTGAACCTGGAAGTTTTGCTTGGCCTTCCGCGATCGGGAGTTACGCTCCGGGAATTAAATTAAACCGTAGATAAAGCGATCGGGCCGATAATTTCTCCGAAACTCTTGGAACGTGTTTGTTCGTTCGAGTGAAATTTTTGTGACAAAGGGGGCACTGCGGTGGAAATTTGAAAATACGTTGAAAAAAAAAAAAAGAAGAAATATATATAACACGGAAAGAAAGGGAGAAAGAGGAGGATTTGCAGTGAAATTAATTGCGTCGAGTTCCAGCCACACGTGGAGAAGTGGGCTGTTGAGATGTTAAATTGTCCCGGTGACAATTAAAATAACCTTTTTCCCGTGCCGCTAGATTTAAAATACATTTTTATATTCATTGCCGTTTTGCCGCGCTGCCCTAATATTCCAGCGTAGCTGCACGAGCTCTAGTTACGTAAGCGCAACTACGGGCGTTGTCTTTTATGAAGTCATCGGGGGTCGTGGGGTTTTTAATTAACTGGTTCAATTTAAATAGTTGAAAACGAAATAGGACGATAACGTCGAAGTGAAAAAAATATTGTTGTACGTACGCAGGAATATTTCAGAACGCTGTTTGGAGTAACAGGTCTGCTGCATTAACGTTTGGAAAAAAATTCATGCAATAATAACTGTGTACCCTGCGAGTAGCGTCGTTTTTTTTTTCCAAATTTAAATTTAGATTAAAATTTTTTTTACCTCGAAATCAACGACGGAGATTGCATTATAGATTAAGACTGTATCAACTCTTAAATAAAGTAAAATTTTGTGCAGCGTTGAAAAACGACGTCACTTGTGGCTACCCGTTATGCAAGCGCTTGAATTAATCGAGAGCTGAAGAGACGCTCGCGTATCATCCTGATGATATGTACGGTGTTCTGCAATACTGTTCGTACGAACTTACGCGCCATCCTAATCTAGGCTTACCCGTAACCTGATACGAGCTTGAAAGTCGAAACTTGCCGCAAATCACGCAATTACAGAATTCTTGCTCGTATTTAGTTACCGAAAGGACTTCCAATTCACGTTCCATTTATTTCGAATCTTGGAATCTCTCGCAGTCGCAAATTTTATTAGCCAGTAAGCGCGCCAGTAATTGCTTCATTGGACGCAATCGGCGGCGAGCGACTTTGTCGATAAGCTTCGTCCAATCGCGCTCCAAATTATCATCGCAGGAGTTTGTTAATTTACACGTTCTGACGGTTTTCGCGTTATTGATTTTCAATGAACTGTTATTCCCCACCTGTCAAAACCACAGCTTTTTCTCCAGCTGCCCATTTTTTCAATTAACGCTTAATCCATGGTATAATGAAATTTCAAAAGGATTGACAGACTGTTAATAATCTAAACAAAAAAAAAAAATAAATAAATAAAAATAAAACGATTAAACCAAGAGCTCTCGAAACATTATATACTCCATAAATGTCGCGAAAAGGATAAAAAATTTAGTTTTTACTTTTTAAAGGCCTTTTATTTACACTAATAAAATATATATAAAAAGATGCGTGAATGCATTAAGGCAATGTTCAACGATAATTATTTCTACTATCCGTTTGTTAGGCTGCACAAGACGTGGACCACCTAATAATATACTTGGGGTAACTGACTGTCCTGGCGCGTTCAAGTCAGCCCTTGTATACCCTGTTTAGTGTTTTAAAGGCCTTTATTTTACACTAATAAAGATATATATACAGAGATTGCGCGAATATATAAAGACAGTGTACGAAATGTAATTATTTCTATTGTCGGTTTGACGCGAGAGCTAAGTAGGCGACACTGTTAGACTGCACACACGGAAGGACTCGCCAGAAGGGGACCACCTAGTACTAAACTGCGGTTAACTAACTCTGTTGACGCGTTGGAGTCAGTCCTTTTATACCCTCTCAGACTCTCACTATGTCCTTTCCCATCAAGGAATCGGAAAGCGTCTGTTTTCTTGCAGTGTGCATAGTCAGGTCCATGAGAGGACCTGATTTTTTGACAATTACCTCATGGTCCTGCCGATGTTGCATCCTGGATGTGAGAATGTTTATTCTGCAGCCTAGGTTGTGTCCCCTACGAAAAATTCCAAGTGGAAAGTAACAGCAGAGTCGCAATTGAGAATATTTTCTTTCTTTCTTTCGATGAAAGGGCAAAGCAAAAGGGACGAAACTAATCAACTGGGAACCCGTCGTCGAATCAACGACTAACGACATTCCGGTAATCGAGCATTGGCGAAATAGTTGTTCGAAATTGCGAGAGCCCTCAGCGCGGGACGACGGGGCTGATTAATGGAAAACAAATTGGAGTGGGCTGCAGAAGTGGCGATGACGCGGACCCGGGAGTTAATATCGGGTTATCTAAAGTCGGCGGCGCGGCCTTCGTTCGTTTGAACGAACTGGTGGGGGCATCGGTGGGAAACGCCTTGAGAGTAACTTCCAACCTTTGTAATGGAACGGCCAGATAAGAATTAAATTGTTTCCGTGATAAGGGAGCGAGGAAACGGCCCGGAACTTGTCCGTGAGGCAATTCTGACGAAGTAAGCGATATGGAAACGAAATGAAGTTTAGTCATTGTAATATTATTTGGCCCTAGGCGTGTTTTCTTTGTGCAGACAGCGTGCGTTTCTTGTGTGCGACGTTTCCCTCCCTTTACATCGTTGAATTTATATACGGAAAATAGAATGGCGAGCCTCTCGTCTCTCTTTCTCTCTCTCTCTCTCGCGCGCGCGCGCTTTCTCTTTCTCTTGCTATTTCTTCAGCTCGCTTGGACCGCTTCCTGAGGAGAATCGTTGTACGTCTTCGCGTTGCTACGACGCTCGAGTTACCATCCAGACGAAGGAATTTCCTCGAGGTTCTGATAAAATCATCTGCCACTGTCACCTCGGCTCGAAAATTTTCAAATTTCACCGCAACGGAACAAAGATATTCCAAGCTTTTGACTCTGTTCGTTCTCAGTTCTTTACAACCGTCGCTGATCGCCGCTGATTTACTTCGTTAACCTGCTAAAATTGAAATCGCACCGGCTCGGATGACACTCGGATACGAAGAAAAATACGTACCGATATAATTACTCGTTTTTCGTTTCGGTGCTGCGAGTTTTTGCTCTTCTTCTATGCTTTTAATCCGGGGCTTTAATTAGACGCTTTTAATTAGACGCTCGCCAGCTTTCCGCCGTTATTTCCCCCTTTCTTTCGTTTCCACCTTGGAACAATCGTTATTAACGTCGCGTAATCTCAGCTTTTGTTCGCTTATTAAGAAATAACGCTTGTAAAATTCGCGTACGTTCGGGCGATTATATCGCCGGCAAAGGTGCATTGCATTACGCCGCCGGAGCTGTCCCAAAAAGGTTGGATAATTCTAGAATTTCCGTCGGGCACGCGTTCAGACTTTTTAATGAACACGGAGGGGGCGAGAACGGGGAGGAGGAAAACACGTGCATCCGCATTTGCTCGACGATTTTTAAAACACACGGGCTCTTTCTTCGGAACCGCAAAATGTGCTCCTCGTGTGCCCTCGACATGCCCGTATGTGGTTAAACAAATACCCTGTCAAACACGCTTCTCCCTCTAAATTCCGCTGGAAACGTGAAAATTGTTCATTAACTCGGTGAAATTTCAGGTTTGCTCGGCAAACACCGCGATGCTTTTTCCGTGATGCGTTGAAACACATTTTTTAAAAATTTTAAGTACAGGATATCGGACGGCTTTTCTCACCTTCTCGCCGGCGAGAGAAATTATTTTCCATCGAAACAAGCTCGCAGTACTCGATTGGACGTTTGATATTTTATAACAATTAACGTTAGATGCAATGGAAATTTCCGTCCGCGAAAATTTGTCCGTTGT
>KQ435744.1:593019-605809 GCA_001276565.1 Melipona quadrifasciata
ATCCTTTGTCCGCGCATTCCGACGCGCGCGAACGCCGCGGTTGTAATTTCGCGCGTGACGCTGTCGTTAAATTTACAACCGTTGTGTACCTCGATGTGGAATAATGAGAAAAACCGGCTCATCATCCGATGAATCAGCCACGTCCCCGCGTGATAAAGTGTCCCCGTACGTTGCGCGAATTCAAGGGGAACGGTGGACGTTTCACATTTTTACGGTTCAACGTCCCTCTCGCGGAACAGCCGGAGAAATTGCGGTTTTCCTTTGCCATTTTCCGCCGCGAGTTTCTGCAAGTTTCCACGGTTCTCCGCGAGGGAACGATCTTACGCGCGATTTCCGCGACTTCGCTGCAACGTCCGGCGAAGGAAATTAGTTTCATCTTCGAGGTCCTCTCGTTCGTTTCCACTTTGAATTTCTCGGGGACGTAACCGCCCGCTGTCGCGCGGGGGTCGCGGCCCGATAGATAAAGCACGTCTCGGCCGCTTCATTTAAGAAAGGACCCGCTCGCGCTGGTATCGATCCTCGCTGTGGCCGTGACGACGGGCCGTGGCACGTCCCCGGGTCATTCGATGAATCGACGTTATACGTAAATCCTGCTTAACGAAGCCGTCCCTTCGCTAAACGCGATTAGATCACACACGAAGTGAAACCGTCTGACATTATCGCTCGGAGGGTAATGCGATTACTCTACTTTCTACAATACTTTTGGTAGGAAGTGGACCAAGTTTCGGATCGTGTGCTTTCTTTCCAGTCGAACGATCGAATTTTTCTTTATCTCGCGATTGCAAATTCTTTAACGACTGTTGCAAGTTTCGACTCGAACGTGGTTAATGTAATCTAGAGGTCTGTGGCTTCTTGCCCCTATCTTCTAAAGGAACGAAGGTTATGAAGGATGTGTGTGGAAGGACGAATGGAAGGATTTTAGGTAGTGTGAGTGGGGCTTGATGGCAGCTACTCCTTACTCCAGACGCTTGTTATAACTAAACCTTCTAAGGCTGGTGTTCGCACCCATCCTAGCGAGGTTCCGCACACTCTGCTGCTTAACGTCGAAGATCGGTAGGACATCGACGCTAGGCGCGCAGCCACTTGCGGCTTGTGCTAGTCGAGTGTTCGAAACCCGTATTTGAGGAATCCTAGGCAGCTACACTTCCTTTAGTGTTTAAAAGGCCTTTATTTTCACTAACAAAGATATATACACGAGAACAACAATAATAGTAATAATGATGATCACAATAATACTCGTGATTACGTCGAAATACAAGAAGTGTACGAAAGTAATTATTACTCTTAAACGCGAGTTATGTAGGAAACGCGACAGACTGCTCACTCACCCGACGTGGACTATTGAAAGCTAGACCGTCGAAGTCAGTTCTTTCATACTATGACTCTTGTTATGTCCTTTCCCCTCAAGGGGTCGGAAAGCGGGTGTTGTCTATGGTCAGGCCCATGAGAGGCTTTTTGACGATTGCCTCATGGCCCTGCCGATAGTATAACCTGGGTCTACGTCGTGGGAATGTTTATACTGCAGTCTGGGTTGTGTCCCCTACACTTCCTAATCGCTAGCGCTACCCCCTCCACTGTCTCGATCTCCCCACCAAGCAAGTGGAGCCGCCAGTTAGCTCGCTCTACTCTCTAAATTGTCCCTCCTAGTCACGCAAATTCGGAAATTGACATTCCGTGCTCGAATAACGGTAATACGCGTAGCGGAACGTTTTTTTGTTGATTAAATTTTTCATACATTAAAACGTTTCACAATCTCCAGTTGATACCAATGGTCAATGGTTCGTCAAGGAAGATTCCAAGGTAATTTGCTCGTCGCTGGGAGATGGAACATGTTTTTCTCAAAAGTGTTCGACATCCAACAGCGCTCGCTCGCTCTTCCTCATCCGTCCCCTTGATACATCTCTCTCCGGACGAGACGAATGTCGTTCCGATTCCCGTTCATTGCGCCGCCAAATTAGCATAATCCGGCGCTCGGTGGATAAATGAAGACGATTCAGTCCGACGTGCTGGTTGCAACGACAACGCGAGATGGAGCTCGTCGCGATCGATTTCGAGCCGGATCGAGAATGTGAGAATGGGATAGCCCCGAGAATCGGTCGGGTTTCTCAGCGCAAAATAGGTCTTAGATACGGGGGACGCGGGAATTGGATGGAGCCAGTTACAGCGAACGGCAAAACGGAGCAGAATTGAATTTATTCCGGTTAGTGTATTTATTCGAGCGTGCGGAAAGATATCGCGTTTTCTTTGGCCCGGGACCGAGAGCTCTCCCGACGCGTACCGGCTTGCGAGCTGTAATTTTTCCTGCGAGAAGCTCTCTCCCCTTCCTCCCGCCCTCCCCTCGCTGGCTGAGGTATCGATGTCGACTATCCCCTCGTGTGTGCATCGAGACGATATCGGACGCGTTTCGGAAAATTGAAAAACACTCGCTCTCCTCGCGAGTGAAACGCGATAATAGGCAGCGTGATCGTTTAATCCCCACCGCGCGAGGCGATATTTGTCAGACATGACGCGGAAATTGCTGCGTTTATGAGCTGTGTTTCTCGCACTGTCGATCGAACGATCGTTATTGGAAAGTCTTATCGAGGTTCCGTTCCGTGTCGGACCGGGCGATAAATTGCAACGAATTGCACTGGCGAGTGCGCAATGTAAGCGGATATAAAAATATCATTCGAAGTGATTTCAATATACGCGCCAAGTTTGCTCGATACTTTAATTATTTCTTAATTCAATTGCAAGGTAATTTCAATTTCGAACCGCGCGAATATCATTCGATCGTATAATGCTTTATTAAATAATAAAATATATTTTATTATTCTATTACATGTTCGATCAATAATATTCCATTATTATTTCATTTTATTACAATATGATACAAACGTTTGATTCTTTCAATATTTAATCGCACAGTGTTTTGTTAAATTATAAATACGTAATTTTAATTGGTGTACGTATAACAATAATAATATAAGATTTTAATTGAAATTGCTTTTCTGATATATTTAAAAACTTTCATCGAATTACACGCAATTGGTGGGAAATTCAATCGACGAAGTAACAGAAATTACATTGCAAAGGTCAGCGACGAATAAAAATGGAGGTTCCCCGATATCTGCTCGACAAAGGAAAGCGTTTTGCGCGCGTAACGCAGCGAATTAGTCGTAATTCAATTTCGGCCGTGCGACGTTACACCGCGCGATTAATTATGCGCCGTATTAAATCTGAAGCGATCTAATCGCCGGCCCGCCGCTGCTAATTGCTATTATTTAATCAAAATTTACTCGTCGGGCGGTAAATGGCCGGCGGGAATAGCGGTGCTGTTGCCGAAACTTTACGGCGATAGCCGGAAGTCCTCACTTAGCGACAACATGTCCTTCTCTCTCTCTCTCTCTCTCTCTCTCTCTCTTTCTCTTTCTCGTGCCGCGTGCTACTAAATTATCGCGATTTTACGCGCAAATTTCCATAAACCGCATACGCGTTTCGAGGCCACGGATGTTGCGGTCGGCACCAAATCACACCTGTGTCGCTCGGGCGATAGCAATTTTTTTCCGACTAACAATAACTATCTGACGAACCTGTCAGAATAATTAACCCCTCAGCAGCTTAATTTTTTCGTGCTGGTACATTGGCTAGCACATTTCCACGACGAGTTCTCGGTACACTTTGTCGTGACGAATTGTATCGTCACAGACGAGAGACGGTCGAGAAGATTTTTGCGAAATCTGTTCTGATCCGAGTGTAGCAGAGTCCATCGGTAGACTTAATTTTCAGTCCAAAGTTTTTGTGATCACTTTGCAAAAAATGATCTTGTCTTGCCTTTCAGTATCGTCACACTTTCATAGTGTGCGTGACGCGTCTAGTTTTCTTGGCATGACAAAACGTTTCGTTATAAGCCCTTATACCTAAGGAGTTATCATTCTTAGCTGAAATTCTTATAAAAGTATAACTGTATCAGTAATAATGAAAAATTGATGGATCCTACATCTATCTGATCTGATATATATTCAACGTTCGATAAAATGTCGATAAAAAATCAATACAACAAGTTTTAAGGGGACATTGTAAACATTGAAATTTTCTCTTGAAATCTGCTGTACGACCATTTTATCGAACTTTGAAGATTAGGATAAAATGACGAAACGTTAGGATTTCTTGAATTTTTATCAGTTCAAACTAACGTCTACTTTTCAAATAGTAAAAGAAGTTGTTTAATGTTCCTATGCACGTTTGAATTTTCAAAAAAAAGGAAAGAAAACTTGTATCCTCGCTTTTCCACCTCATATTTTACGCGTCATCATCGAAAGTAAAATCCTCTTCGAAAAAGACGAACTCACGGCCGTCAAAGCGGAAGCTTCGCGCTCTGCAAAATGACAGCGGATGGATCTTATTACAATCTCCTTCCACAGCGTTGTGTCAGTCGAAATTATCGGCAATTCTTCATTGTGCTCTTCGCTGTAACCAAGTTTCCTCCCCTACGTAGCCAACGAAGAGGCGTCGGCTCTGTTGCGTCGAGATTTCGCAAAACAGGGAAAAGACCGGAAGAATGTGGAGAAGACGGGCAAAATAGGAGAGCGCGGGCTGTTCGGTACAGCGGGCGGATTTTTAAATGGCGCGACGCGGTACGCGCGATGGAACACGCAAGTTTTCCAATCGAGCCACCGCTCACGGCTCAATAGGACAGAACCTATAAATGTCTGAGGCCGCGCTCTCGCTCGCCCTTCCGCTCCCCGTATTTTTCTCCTCTCTGCCCGCTCGTAAAACAGGCTATTAAACCGCGGCGATATCCACTAGCCGGAAGCGATGGTGTTTTCGTGGTCGTATCGTTGACTATTATTACGTTACGGATATTTAAGGGAGGGCAGACGACCCCGCGAAGTATCGATCTATCGATAAAGAGCTCCTCTCTCGTGGCTTCCCGTGGAGATCCGTGGGAGAGAGAACGAAGCAGCGATATTCGCGATATTAACTCTTTGCCCTCGACGAACCTTTTTTTATCACGGTATCATCCACCAGCCAATTTATCTACGAAGCGTCGCAAAAATTGGGAATAATCGTTCAAATGGTATTTAATCAATGAAATTTTGTTTATTATATTTATAGCAATTTGAAGCAATCGTCAACCCGTGCATTGCGAGTCTGATAATACATAGTTTTGAAGTATCTGGAAAAATAATATCCCCCGTCATTTTTTAAACTTTTATAAGAAGCAGCAAGAAGCCTAAGAATTGTTGAGATTGACTAAAATTCGTTTTTGGTTAGGTATTGTGCTATTGCACATTATCGCATCATACAATACCAAATGTATACGTTCGTTGTAATTATCAGCACATCATACAAAGAGAACGTCCTTAGCTGTTGGCTAGATTTCAGTACGAGTCGAGTGTTGAGGTTAAGTTTGACAAAATGGCTGACGCGACAAAATGGCTGTCGCCACAAAATGGCTGTCACCGCGGTTTTGTGGATTTTCTCTCTGTAACGATTCGATTTGCGTTTGTCAGTTCTTCCGTGACATACGGTTTTCGGCGAAATTTCATCGCAAACAGAAAAGTGTCGAGAGGAGGACGAAAATGTGTACGAAGCGCTCGCTTTTCTACGCGATGAATAAGAATTAAGGAGTACTCGTTTAATGCCGAAAGCCTGGAAAGAGCCAGCAAACTGAGAGGATTCGCGGAGAAGACAGAAATCCGGAAGATAAAGTATGAAGACGGAGAGAGAGTTGGTACACACGCGCGCGCGCGCGCGCACACACACACAGAGGCGGCCTAATCTTGAATAAGGAACGAATACGAAAGAAGAGTGGTCTGCTTCGTGCTGGGAAACCGGATGGAATTGCGAGTCGACCGGCAGACATACTGAAACACTCGAATAGATCCGACGGAGAGAAGCCTCCGGAGGATAAAGACATATATCGTTTCCGGGTAGAAGGATTGTATCTTTCCCAGTCTCTTCTGCTGTTCGAATAATACGGCAAGTAATAATTTCCCCGGTCGGTTTTGCGGACACTATATTCCCTTCACGAACGCCGCGTTCCAGCCGGATTACATATTAGAATTATTATTTGACACGGCGAAGTTTATGCGAGCAGACGAACGCGATACGAGTGTTCGCGATACAGCTGCTTTCAATTTATCGGCGCAACTACGCTCGCAGGGATTTCTTAAAATATTGAGTTCTTCTACCGACGAGTTTTTCCCCATTAAATTCATGAATCTGATTCGCGAAGCTGTTACAGAACGTTATTTCGAAATTTATTTTTTGACACATTGCCGGCTATCACGCGCAGTACGCGTAATTTCCTTTCAAGAGTTTATCGGTCGGTATCACGAAAACATGACTGCGTCGCTACATTGCACACAGCATTACACAGTTGTAAGGCTCGCAATGTGGAAGAAGGTCATGCAAAATAACGATGGACAATGTATCATTGAATAAAATTTTCATACCCAAAAAATGCGGCATTACTTACAAAGAACGTCTGAAACCATTATTCCGTTGAGCCAATGCGAAATTCTCCCCAAATTCGTCGAAACCCTCCGTTTTCTGTTTTTCGACACGTTCGAAGATTTTCCAAGTCGGGAGGATCCGATTACTTTTGAAAGTATCGCGTATTGTCGCCACCTGTTTCTCTTTAATTACCACCCGCGTGTTGGGAGCGTTTACAGGGAAACCCGAGGAGTTAGACACACAGTTAAACTTCAGTTTGGGAAAGGGACAAAAGGGATGGCGGGTGTGTTTCTCAGGCTGCGCACAGCTTGCCAACTGGCTTTGATACATTAGCAAGCGATAATCCTATCAACTCGCAAAGCCGGGATGATACCGACTGGATTCAGGCAGGAAATACGTGGTCTCGCTGCCAGGTATATCGTGTTTCCTCCGCGGATACACGTTGCAAAATACAACGTAACGCGGGGTATCGCGTTCGTTTCCTTACAGCGCGCGTGCCCGAAAGGCTGAACGACGATCCCGCGAGCAGCGAAATGCTTCAACCTCGCGTTATCTCTCTCGGAACGCGCGCTTCCCTCTTCAAATCCGCGGGCTACGAACGGTCACTAACTAAAAAGGAATATTCCGAGAGCCAGGCGCAAACTTTCTTCGAAACTTTCTTTCCCTCCGCTTGTTTCACCCATTCTTCCTTTACTTTTTCTTCGGCCACGTTTTATTCCTCGCGTTTAATTGCGCAAAAAGACAGGCTCTCGGAGAACTTGGTTTCGAAAATGGAGACTCGCGCATACATTTCCAGTGAACGAACCGTGTAACTCGGTTATGTAAAGCTCTCCCTATCTCTCTCTCTCTCTCTCTCTCTGTGTGTGTGTGTGTGATGTTCCGTTCCGAAGTTGATAAAGAAATACGCTGGACTTTGGCGAGAAACTTGCCGCATCCGATTGCGAACGACTATATTCTCCCAGTAGGGGGAGAAGTTTGAAAACGCAAACGTTCTTCCGGGATTTCCAATTTCTCCCGACGCAGTCGAGATTCGTCTGGCCCCGTTAAAAATTAGAATCAGCTGCCGCTCGCTGGACGGTGTCGAACGTTGCTTCGTTTTTGAATCGACTCGAAGAGTCTCGAGATTTTTAAATTTAATCGAAATCGCTCTTTAATTGAAATTACGCGTTAATCAAGCAAGATACGGGCTCGTTGTTCGAAAAGTTCCCCCCTTTCTTCTCGACAACGTTACAGATTAGAAAAATACGGATTATTCAGGCGGCGCGTCTCGCGGAATTCGTCGGCGAGAGCGAATTTCACGGTGATGCACCTGAAACGAACGCGCCGGGAGCATAGCGAAGCGTGCAAACGCACGCCGGTACCACTCGTGGCGAGAGAGCTTTATTCGTTCGTTGCTTTTTGATCGTTTGTTCGATGGAAACCCGCCTAATGTCTTCCGCAGACTAGATTTTATTTCCACAAAATCGAGAGAGGCTTTCGCGAGTACTTACGTACTTCCGTTCTTTCCCTTTCTCTTTCTCTTTCTCTTTCTTTTTCATTCGGAATCGGCAAAGCGAGCTTCCCGAGTCGAGTCTCAAAGTAATACCGGACAACGCTCGCGGCGTTTCAAGGTTGACGTGTGATATGCGGCATATTGAAATTCCGGATTTGTTCGCGTGAAAATGGTTCCTTACTAACGGAAAGTTAGAAACGTCCGCGTTTCGTCATCCGTGTTCTTCTCCAGAAAAAATACGGAAAGGCCCAGAAGCAACTGTTCTGACTAGGAAATGAAGACGACTTTCTTTCCGTAAAATTTTATTGAATCAACGCAAACGTTTGAATCGATAGAAAACAAGTTACAGACGCGATCGCTCAGTGCCGGACAACGCCACTCCTACTCGAGGTCTACGCCACGCCCCTTCGCGAATCACGTGACCCAAATCAACCAATCGCTAATTTTCGTTGCATCAACGTTGCACCTTTCTGGGTTACATCTGCTAAAGCGACGAGCAACAAGGAGATTCATTTAGCAATCGTAGAAAATTCACGAAACCGTACGTTTGAAGTTCTAAATACGTCGAGAATTGCACAATTTCATACTAGAAAGTGAATTTTTAAAGACTACTCATTAACACAACGAGGTGTTTGTATATTCGTTAAATTTCTGTTTTCTCCTTTATGCTGTACAAACTCTCCAAATTATCTGGTACATTTTGCCATCCGGTGCATTTCACCGGATGACGGACGTGAAACGCTACAATGCTGAAATATGATAACTTTAATTGGACACGACTATGAGGAAGATTCCATTACAAATAGCCATTGCCAAACGCGATGCAACGTTTCGTTAAACATTCCTCTCGGCGAAACTGACGCCACGTATTCTATTTACAGATCGATTCTCTCGAAATTGAGCCGAGAGTTCCAACTGGTTTACATATCGTTCGATTACTCATTACTCTGCGAGTTTCATTAATCTCGGGAATTTCATCGAAAAAACATGAACGTACCTCGCGTTTTGTATGTAAAAAGAAAAGAAAAAAAAAAAATGTGGGAGAGGTCGCGGTACGTTCGTGTTTTTTGATGATATTTTATTTTTGCTATATATATATATTTGTAGTATAGTTTCAAAGTGAATGTAAGAGTGTGCGTTGAATAGGAGGCTAGCAAACTCGACGAGTTTGTTAATAATTAATCAACGGTGTGGAGCGTAAAGAGAGAGCCGAGGTGGGCGAAATCTTCGCAAGATCGACGCTCCGGACGAGGCGAACGGGAAAATGGAAAAGGGGTCGGGAATGGTTGCGAGATTCAATCGTACAGATAAAATCGGAAAAGGAATGACAGATGCAGATACGAAGCGGCGCCTTTAACGAGAAACGAATCCGATTACAAAATATTATCCGTCACGACTAATTACGAGTGACTGGCATTCGATAATCTGTTTTCTCGTAGCCGGCGTAACGCCGTTATGAAACGTATTAAACACGGCGCGCATTAACGTGATTACCTTAATATCTTGTTAATTAACGCTCGGTCGTTCTCCCCGAAGGGAAATGTATTCTTTCCGAACGTTGGAAATATAGAACACTCGCCTGGGGGTGAATTAAAGTCGAAGCACGCAACTGCGTCGCGTTTAGAAACGTTGCGATTATTTCGTACAAACAGCCACGAGTCTATTTTTTCACTGATCCGACATTGTCGCGAGTGAAATTGCGAATTACGAAAACGCAACACACTGCAAGAGTGTTATTAATTTGCGATTAATCACTCTGCACTCCGAGAAAGGGATGCGAGTCGAAGCGTCAAGTAGTCGAGGATCGAACAATCCGAACACGAGGGAGACAATCACGCAAACGAAGAAAACAAAGTTTCCATTTTATACTTGCAGTTCGCCTTGGCAAACTTTGTCCCACGCTTCGGTAATTTGTTCGAAAGCCGCCGCGTTTCAATCAAAGTTGAACCTGACGACAAAGGGGGCATTTATTTGGCGAATTAAAGGCAGAAAGGGATCGATTAAACACACCGGTTTGGGGGGGAGAGATCGCAACCCGGGAGGCGATGCTTCGTTTGCCAAGCGCCATAGTGATCTCCTCCCGAGCCGAACGACGGGAAGATGGGAAACAGAATATAGGGGGAAGTTTGTACGACGGAAGTTCCGCGGAGAGAGTTTCGGTGATTAATCGATAATGGCGGTCGAGTGACGGTTGCGTTATGCGCTCCGACGTTCCAAACCCTTCCAAACCCTTCCAAACCGACGCGATCGTATCGCACGAATTTCTTTGCCTCGGCGACTCGCGTTATTACGCGAACTAATCTTTCGGCGGGCGAAAACGCGTTTCGGAAATTGGGCAAACGCTGGTCGAAAATTTTCGTGAATTTTACTCCCTCCGATATTTCGCCCGTTTCGAGAGCACACCGTTCCGCAACGTTCCAAATATTTGTTTTCGCGTACATCCCCAGCTCAGGGGTGCTATATCTGTTTAATGAAAGTGGTACAATAAAATTATACGCAACAAATACGACGCAAGAATATAAGTTAAGTAAAATAAATATGAAACGTACTTTGTGCAATAAAAACTCTGTTAATATATTAATGTACTGTATTGCTATGTCAAGTTAAATACAAAATAGTGTACGTGCAACTTAGTGTACAATAAATAGAAAACGAACTTTGTGGAATAAAGACTCTGTTGTTACATTAATATATTGTGTCATATATTGCATTGTATTATGTTATATTATATTATAAGAATTGTGTTCTGAAGCTTTTGAGCGGAAGTGTACACACATGTTTGCTCAGCGAAAGCATTACTTTGATTTGATGCCACGAATTACGTACATACGTGCTTTTTTAACGAACATCATTGAAGCACCGTATCTGCGATATTTGAGAGGACATTAATAACAAAAAAGTAGAAATTCTGCATGCATAATCGGCATTCGGCGTAGTTTTTGATAAATTAATCGTAGTCTGCGCCCATCGTCTGCTATAAGCTTCAGACTTGGTTCAATTTAAAAGTCGCGGCCGGGTATAATTTTCTGTTAGTTAATTCGTTGCTGTTTGTGAAATTTGAGAAACACGTTAAATACATGTATGCGTGCAGCTCGCTGTTTGTTTTGTTTCTACGAACGCGGCGTGGATCAACGAGCTGCGGAACAACAACAATATATCGTTTCCACCGATGTATCCAATTATTAATTGTCCCAAGAATTTCACTCGACGTTCAAACTCGCAACACGCGAGTCGAACATTCGCAAAACCTTCGAATTCGAATATCGAGCCAACAAAAAGGAAAGCGATATTTCCGAAAATCTGTCGCCAAGCAACTCTTTTTCCGACGAAAATTGCGATCGATTCGCGAACGCGTGAAATTTTTCGCAAAGAACGAGTTGGCTATGGAAAAATGAAAGGACAAAATGGTAACACGCGTAACGTTGTTTAATGGTGTTTGATTTCAGTGTGCCACTTGCTGCGAAGCGGCGTGGCGGCGATTTTTGGGCCGCAGAGCGCGCACACCGCCTCCCACGTGCAAAGCATTTGCGACACCATGGAGATCCCGCATCTGGAGACACGCTGGGACTATCGGCTCAGACGGCAGAGCTGCCTCGTCAACCTTTATCCGCATCCCACCACGCTTTCCAAGGTACGTACAAACTCTCGGAATAATACCCTCATCAACGCGCCGAGAGTCGTGAGCCGTCGAAAGTCTCCGCCGCCGCGTCGTTCCATCTCGGCTCCCTTTCCCACTCACGGCTTGTCGACTAATCGTTTCCTTCGCGCTGGAAGGTAGACGTGCTCGAGTTCCAATCGGGCTCCCCAGCCGCGTTAATTGGCATTCTCAGGCTGCGATTGTTACTCTCCCATCCCGATAAATCGTCGACATCGATCGATTCCATTGACTAATCTTTGTTCCGAAACTTTTCTGCTTTCGGTGCAGACGTTCGTTCTCTGTTGGATCCCGCGCAGAGTACGCTTCAACCGCGGTCAAGAGTGACGTTGGGGGAATTGCTGGTGGAAAAAAGTGTGTGGCTTTCTTCCTGGCACGTCTTTTTACAATTGTAACGAAAGAAGCACGGACGGCCAACTAATGGAATTTGCCCTGTTCATGAGGCACTTTCGAAGGCGACTTTCTGTTACTAATATTTAATAACAACGCTGGTGATTAAACAGTAGATGATTAAACGAAGTAACGAACAGAAATTCTTTTCGTCACAACGGCAATCGACGCTTTCTTACAACTCAAAGTCGACTCTGCTTTCCACTCGCTCGACTCTCTCCTTTTTCAAAAAGGAAAACGTCTTGTGGCAACGTCGCGCTTCTCCCACCACATTCATACTTTCTTTCCACGCATTCTTACGATCAGCAAATTATTACAGGCCATCTAGTATAATTAAACACAAGTGAAGATATAGAAACTGCACTACTTGTACCCCAGTACGATTCGTCTCACTGAAACACGACTTTTTTACCATAAAATTTCATTCATGTGCAAACATTTGAATCGATAGAAAACAAATTACAGTCGCGATCGCTCAGTACCAGACAACGCCACTCCCACTCGAGGTCTACACCACGCCCCCTCGCGAATCACGTGACCCAAATCGACCAATCGCTAATTTTCGTTGCATCAGCGTTGCACCTAAAAAGGCCCGATTTTCTGGGTAAATCACTTTACAGGTTATGACTTAACAACGATCTACGATACTACGTTACTGACTCGGTGTTAGCGCCGATTGTGAGCCAATATTACCATTATTCGGAAATTTTTTCAATCGATTACCCTCCGTCCATAGGAAAGTATCTTCGAACGAAATTTCCCGAGACTTCTCATCAGGCCAGAAACAGAAGTTGCGCAGCTGTAAGTCGGAA
>KQ435744.1:628866-643392 GCA_001276565.1 Melipona quadrifasciata
AGTCCTATCGTTCTTAAATTTCTATAAAAATCGTATTAAAAATCATATTAGTCGGAATGAATTTTAATGGCTCTGGCATGTCTCTCCTTTTTCTCTTGTGGTCAGACTTTCTAACATCAAATGGCAAGTTTTGCATTTTTTTTAAATTGTACGACATTGGGTTTCGATTTATTTTTGTTGTGCACAGATACAGACAAATAAATCACTTTAGTCAACTCGTTGTTTTTAAGTGACGGGATACTATATATTTTTTTTTTTTTTTTGAAATTTTCAAACAACACTAAACAGCCCGTCGTTATCGTAATCTCACAATGTATCAAAAAATTACTAAACTGACTAAATTCTTACAAACGTCTGAATTTCATCGTTTGCAACGATTTGCATTGGAGCACGGATACAAATTGGCTTCTGAAATGTTTGAAAATCATCCGTTTTAAAATCAGCCAGTGGTGTTAAATCTAACTACTAATCGTTGTTAATATAAAAAGTCAAGAGTTAGTCGACACTGCTTTGACAAAATTTAATATACGTTCGAAAACTGGAGTTGGATCGATCGATGCTGCACCTTGGATATTTCATGCAACTTGTACGCGTGCTTGCATCTTCGAATTCCCCGCAAATGCACGGAAATCTAGCTGCAAGCATGCAAGCGAGATTTCGAGTGCTTAGCTGTTAACGTGGCAACGGTCCGCATCGAAGTGTCGCATCGTCTCAAGTTTGAAATTCAATGACCCCGTTTAAGCGAGGATCGGTCTCGCGGCGATAATTTATCGATCGGAGTTAAAGAGGAGGGCGGCGAGCCGGCTCAGGGTTGGCGGGAGTATTCGGCGAAAGAATAGCCGGGACCGAAATATAGAAACGAAATGAGAATGGGGGGGAATGTTACGGGGATTACGGAGATTGCGGCTCGAAAAGGATTATTCAGATTAGCCGGTAAAATATTCCAAACGAAAGATTTGCCTTCCGACGACGACCCCGTCAGGATTTATGCACCTAACAATTAACCTAACCTCCGCCTGGCCCGTTCAGACTGACACCGCGAATGAATTGCCCCTGCGATACGCCTCTCCGGCAATGGCAAAGTCCTTTATCGCAGCCGAAGGGACGAGAATTTTTTCCAAAAAATTTGTCCACCTCGTGCCTGCCTCGGTAGAAGTTTCAAAGGATCGAGGGTAGAACGGATTACGAGAGGTAAAAAGCAACGGGGAAATTCTTGAAATAAATGTGAATTGTTTACGTTGTATTTGGCTGGTATCTTTGTCCGATAAAAGATTAATGCCGCTTCGCTGTTTCGAGTGGGTAGTTCGAAGCTACGGATAACTGATTAAATGAATGTTATCGACAAAGCTCCCCGTCGAATTCTTTCTCCGCAAAGGCATTGTTCGCTGGCGAGTTGGTTGGTAAACGGAAAGAATAGAATTTCGTTTCACGAAGGAGCGTTAACTTTCTGTAGTACGAAAGCGACGAGATGCTTCTTGTATTTTTTAAACTATTTTGTAAATATTTATATTTCGCTGGAACGACAAGTGCGAATTTTTAAGAAGAATAACGACGTTTTTACACTAGATTTTCGCTCAAGAAACAGTAACCGCAAGACGGGTGTTTAATATTTTTATTGAAATATTCCACACTTCTCAACATTAACTAAAATTGCTGAACTGGAACGAAATACTTTTTATTTTTAAACAATTACAATTCGTTTTTGCGTTTTCATTTTAACTCCTTTTTTTTCAGTGTTTCCCGTCATTGCCAATATTAATATATTTTCGTGCCACAGGATCTAAGATTTAATATTCACGAAAAGCTCAAGAAAAGTGTTCTGTCTCTAAAAAAGAACAAATGGCGCTACTTCGTATTCACACTCGTTATTCCAATCTAACTCACCAATTTGCTCAGGATAATCCTCCCGTATGTGCACACAATCCACCACACGGATAATATTGATCTATCTCAAATACTTCACCGCAAGAAATAGCTTCAACATCCTCAAACAAAATGTACTTCAGTTCTTCTCTACAACTGGTCCACTTAAGAATTTATAATTCTTCAATTTTAATATAGTTCCACAGCTGTTACATACATCCTCGTATAATGAATGAATAAATAAATTAATAATAAAAATTGCACGACTTGTATCCCAGTACGATTTGTCTCACTGAAAGGCCCAGAAGCAACTTTTCCGACTAGGAAACGAAGACGACATTTTTGCCATAAAATTTTATCGATGTGCAAACATTTGAATCGATAGAAAACAAATTGCAGACGCGATCGCTCAGTATCAGACAACGCCACGCCCCTTCGCGAATCACGTGACCCAAATCGACCAATCGCTAATTTTCGTTGCATCAGCGTTGCACGTGAAGAGGCCCGATTTTCTGGGTTACCCCCGCTAAAATCACTTTTAGTGATAATAAAATACTTTTTAGAACACGCAGTTAGCAAGTACCATCGCCTTACGATCGCCTACGAAAGAGAATGAAAATGAAATTCGCCCACAGTTTGGTGTACCTGCGAGCGAATTCACAAAAAAGGCCGCCATTGTACGGCGGAATTGCGTCAACAAAGCCGAAATGAAACAATTCTTTGGGGCATGGGGGTTTTCGAGCTTGGTCGTGTACTGTTCGCGGACGAAAGCGTTTAAAGCAGCGAAAGGTGAAATTAACCGGCGGCTTCGAGGTCTACCAAGTTACCAGCGCGTTGGAAACGTGACCGTGCCGGCTCACGATTTGCACATACTGGCTGGCTGGCTGGAGAGGCGCGAAACGGCCAGAAATGCCGAGCATAGTTGTCGCGGTCAGATTTACAGCGTACTTTCTACGATTATGGTAGTCGCGTGCTTTGCGCGCCTTTGAACAATTCCCGATTCTCGACCGATTTCGATTCGTTCATCCCTCCAGATCGTTGATTCCGTTTCTTGCGTACGCCTCGCAGCTTCCGAATTCACGATCCTCGCAACACCGCGCGCGTTAAATATTAATTCCCATGTGGTCGCGCGTTAAATATTAATTCCCAGGTGGTCGCGCGTCGGCGGAATCTGACGAGTTTCGCCGCTCAGAAACCTCGAGAACAGAGGCTTTCGCGAGCTTGTTCACGCGTTCAACGGCGTGCGAGCTCCTCCGGGCTAAATTGTCGAGGTTAGAGGCGTTGGCCAGCGCGTGGATGATTCTCTCTTCGCGAATTGGTATCCCGAGCCAGGAAGCTGTTGTGGGAAATTTGAAGATCGTAATATCAGGTGGACGAGAGGAGAAGGAGGGAAAAGTAAAAGGAAGAAAGAATTTCGTTCTTCGCAGAACATTTCTGGGATCGTCGAAATTGAGAAAGTTGGCGGAATTGCTCAAATTAGACGAAATGCCTGGCATACTTGATGTTACGTAAAAGTCCAGAACTTGAGGGGCCGCGTTCCAGGCGCGGCGGATTGCTCGCTCGATGTTAGAGATTAAATACTTCCGGTAAATTAATACTCACCACGATCGTATTAATGCGTCGATCTGCGTGAATTCCCGACCAACTTCCCTCGCACGCTTGAAACGTCTGGAAAACTGAAGTGGGCCAGCCGAAAACTCTGCGAAACTCCGTCTCACGTGAGGAGTCAATCTCGAACATTCGTTGATCGACCAATCGCAGGCAGGTTTTGAACATTTTCGCCGAATCCTCTCGCGGGACTTGAAATATTGATCGATCGCTCCATAGACGAAACGTTCTAGCCTTTACATTCGAGCAGTCGTGTTTTCGCTTTTCGATCATTTAATCCTTTCATTACGAGCACCAGATGTATTACATATCCGCCATATTTCGACATATTGGAGTAATCACATGTTAAAAATGCATAATACACTTTAGCCATCAATATTTTCTTTTCGACAATAAAAAGTCGTTCTTAACAACTATGAGTTATAACTGTTAATCTCTTAAAAATTCAAGATTAGATTTTTGTTTGAAAAGTTACAAGTTTGTTTAAAAAAACCATTGTCGAAATGTTACCGGGAAATTAAAAATAGACTCGACAGTGGAACATTTACACGATAAGAAATTATTGTAACAAAAACTCTTTCTTAATAACTATAGGATATAGGATAATCTCTCAAAAATTTTGTTTGAAAAATTAAAGTTTGTTAAAAAAAACTGCACGACTTGTGCCCCAGTACGATTCGTCTCACTGAAAAGCCCAGGAACTGTTTTGACTAGGAAATGAAGACGATTTTCTTGCCATAAAATTTTATCGATACGCACACTTGTATCGATAGAAAACAAATTACCAGACAACGCCACTCCTACTCGAGGTCTACTCCACGCCTCCTCGCGAATCACGTGACCCAAATCAACTAATCGCTAATTTTCGTTGCATCAGCGTTGCACCTGAAGAGATGTTTGCCCAATTTTCTGGGTTACCCCCGCTAAAATCACTTTCAGTGATAAAAATAAAAACATTCTAGGCTTTCAAAACTGACCAACTCGGAAAGTGATTCGATCAATGTGTTCACTTTTAGCATGGAGTCGCACGTTCAGTGGCGGATCGAACTATCGTCGCGAAAGGCTTGATAAGCCTCTTATTGCCCCGGATATATTGATAATACGTGAAAAATGAACGACACGGAGGAATTTAATACTCGTTGCGCAGACGGTGGAACGCGTTCATTAAACGATCAGGTTTACGACGTGTTCTCTTTGTCGCGCGTTCCGTCGATGCGCATTTTTCCCCTCCTCGGTCAGGACGTGGTGTTAATCGGCACTCTGGCTGTCCTCGTAAATTACAGCCACGTCGTTCCATGACGTCGTTGCTGTTAATTCGATTCCTAATTATCGGTTTCACGAGCGGGGGATATTAATATCAGAAAATTGGCACGTGCCCGCGTAACAATCATTCTCCCATTGAATTGCGTTCTCGTTGCAAACGAACTGCGAACCGGAATTAATTGGAACCTCTTAACGGTGATCTCGGCTGTGAATTATCACCGCGAGAAATGACCAAACAGATAAATTAACGAATATCCATCAACTTCTTTTCCCCCGGATTGACAAAAACGGCGATCTATTCCGGCCCATCTACCATAACGTCGTTCCATTCCAGGCTTTACAGTGCCTGGTTTATCTGAAAGGAACGATTCGCCGGGAGCCCTCGATTAAACGAGTCGTCCCGATCAAAGAAAAGGCCTCTTAAAGTCTAAAAAGCGGCCGATCAAAGGTGAAGCGGGCGGGACGGCCGAAAAAGCTCGTTCCAGCGACAAACAAGGTGGAGAACCGCGGGGAAGATTGATGCCGCTGCCTCGGGTATTGGCAATCAATGGGTTTGGTAAACAAGCCAACTTCAATTTACCAGCTCGAATCCGCGGCGCGGCGCCCCAAGCCGCGCGAGGCAAGGCGTGTTTCGCGTTTCGGCCGAGACATCCGCAGCGAAACGAAATCTGGAAATGAGTTTGCTCCGCGCGCAGGCCGCGTATAAAACCTGAAAGGCATAACCGTCTGAAAAGGTGCCGAGGGCTGTGTAGAAGGAACTAAAAGTGATGCAGAGAGAGAAAGAGAGAGAGAAAGGGGGTGGAAGGCTGAGTATGGCGAAAGTTACTCGCTGGAAAATATACAGCGGCGCTTTTAGGAAGTTGGGATTATCGGAAAAGCGGGTTTCGAAATGCGAGTTACCGCCAAGGCGGATCCTCGGGTGGAAACTCAGTCGCGAAGTTGCTTCCTGAGTCTCGACTCGGCCATTGGAGAGAGAGAGAGAGAGAGAGAGAGAGAGAGAGTCGGCCGGCTGTAATGGTCGTTTTCCACGTAAAAGCTCGGCCCTCCCCGCTGGGGAAGCTACGGCCGCGGCTGAACACGCGCCCGAGCCCGCGTGCCCTTGCTAACTTTCGAAACATCGCCGGCACAGCTGCCGAGCGTGGAACCGCGGTTTCAAACTTCTTTAAATTCCGATCGATATCGCCGGCCAGACGTTTTTCCACCTGCTCGTGAAACTTGTACCTCTCTCTTGTACGCTCTGTCGCGAGCGTAAAATCTTACAACTCCTCTTACAGCTCCTCTCGCTGTCGCGATTTTCTGACCGTTTGTCAGTGCCAGGTGTTTAAGAGAAACAGTGTTGGACTGTGCTATGCGACGCGACAACACTTTCTTGATGCAACTGTGAAAAATGCCGAACAACGCAATAAAAGTGGATAAAGTAAAAACTGACTATTCAAGTTTAATTGAAAACAGTGTAATTAGGAGAGGAAGCTATAATCGAAACTGAACACATTGTACAGGGTGGATAAAAAGTTTGTCCGATGAATTCACACCTTCGATTTGATGGAAATACATGTAAAGGACTTGGCTTAAATTTCAAGCTCAAATTTTCTTTTTCTTTTTCTTTTTTTTTTTGGCATTGTATTCTACTCATTACGAAGGTAAAACTTTTCCAAGGAACTAATAGTTCTTTTGGAAAATGGCAAAAAATTTTCTTAATTATCATTTAACACTTTCGTTCTAACAACGACTTTATGGTTCTGGACGCGCGGATGAAATAATGTCGAATAATATATTAACAATTAGTTTCATTATTTAATTATTTAGACTCACACTAATGATAAATCAAATGTCAGTGAAACCTAATAAGAAACCTACATAAAGTAGACATTTACACGTCCAGAGCCATAAAGTCGCTGTTAGCACTCAGTGTTAAATGATAATTAAGAAACTGATGCTACAACTATGGCAAATCAAATGTTAGTGAAACCTAATAAGAAAATTACATAAAGTAGACATTTACACGTCCAGAGCCATAAAGTCGCTGTTAGCACTCAGTGTTAAATGATAATTAAGAAACTTTTTTTGCCATTTTTGCGAAAGAACTATTAAGTTGAGAGCTATGGTTCCTTGGAAAAGTTTTATCTCCGTGATAAGTAGAATGTGAAAAAATAAAATTTTGATCTTAAAATTCAAGGACAAACTTTCCTTTCCACCCTATACATCGAGTATCGCGATACGAGTACGCTGTGGCATTTTTCGACGGGGAATCTGAACAGCGCGATCGCGCTGCATCGCACTGAAACGGTTGAGCTGTTTTCGGCGAGATTAAACACGCTACGCTGTCTCTTCACGCTGACGCTTCGTAAAAGCTTTTCACGAAAGTGTAGCGGGTACATATTTCCAAACAAATTGCCATCGCGGGGGTATCTGGTTGTCGTGCGGCGCGGAAAAAAGTTGAATGCCAGCTGGTTGTCTAGTCTGTTCAAGTCGTGAAATAATGGTAGTTGGCATTGGTGTTTGTTCGGGCGGTGGAAAAAAGACGGACCTCAGGAGTGAGTTTTCAGATGATTGATGACGGGAACGGGCCGGTGGCGGAAGCTAATGGCAAATTTTTTGCGATTTTTCCATTCTTCTCCGTTTTGCCGCTGTTCTTGCAAACTTATAATTCTGTCCGGGAACGTTTTTGAAGGGGGAACTCTCGCGAAACGGTTGGGCTTGCCTTCCACCGCGAAGTGAAACACGGAGGTAGGTTTATTAAGCCCTGTGTTTTCCTCGAGAGTAGCTAAGTAGCTTTAGAATCCCTCGCTCGGTTCTGCAATTTCGTACAGTTAAACCGCTCGATATCTTTGATTCAATTCAGCTTTGAAAATGTAACATTCGAGAATAAAGCTTCTGTCAGTTTCGTGGGCTGAATTCTAATTTCGTGTCGAGTGAACAATTTTTTGCAGGTCTTCTCGTCGCGTTACGAAATTTACCAGAAAAATCATTTCTCCGTATTCTCGCACGGTTCGGTCGTTTCGACGTCCCCCGAATTTGGAAACGAGTAATTTACAAGTAAACGGAGAACGTAAATTTCAACGAAAAGTCGAGCTGGAAACGAGGCGAGGTTCGCGCATCTCGAGAAATCCGAGAAATCGTGAAAAATCGGCGGTCGTTATCGCGGTTATCAGCGACCTTCGCTGCGTGGAAATCGAGGCTCGGGCGAAGATATGAGCGGAAGTATCACCCGAACATGAAGATGGAACGTCGCCGCGCGCGTGTACGACCGTGATATTTTACGGGATTTCACGACCGGCGGTAATGGCGTCCATAGAACTTCCGTGATAGTTTCAATTTATTGGCAACGTTATCGATATTTCATCGGGACAGATTGCAATCTAACATTCTAATGGAATCTAAAGTGAAAATTGTGGATTGAAGGATGCGGCTGCTTTCGAGACTGTGTTCCCGCGCTTTCCGTGCCGTCGAAATTAATTCCCGCGATCGATTCGAGTTTGGCAAAGAGAGAACGAGCCACGAAGACGAGCCCCCCCCCCCTCTCGATTAAGACGTACAATATTTATCGCCCGATAGCCGTGACCTGTATTTATCGCTCGCTTAATCTCGTCGTTTGTTTATTTATTCAACGCGGTCGCGAGATATCGTCGATCGATCACTTCGTGAATGAATTGAAATGATCAGGAAGCATCTAGGCACAAAAGCGAAGGAATACTAATTGATTACCAGCGTGTTGAATTCTGAAACGTCTGTCGTGTCGTCAGAGGAAACTCGGCGCGACGCCCACGAAGTTAGACAGACCCAAAGTTCAGAGCCCAATATCTGCCGCAAAGCCCCCCTTGCTCGACACACACCTGCATCGCGCCGAGATACGGCCGAGGAACTGGAATTACACGTTTCCATTTTATCGAATCGAAATACCTTGCCAGCGTCCGACTAATTTATCACGAACCGCGATAAACGCGAACGTGCTCTCATTTGGACGGTGGATCGCACGGCCTATTGCGTACGCGCCTTTGGTACATTTGGCTCGCGTGGTGCGCGGGTGAGAACGAAACGAAACGAAAGGTACGTGGTTCGATGATTCGCGATCGCCGGCTATATAAGTGACTGGTGTGTTTCAGGCGTACGTTGATTTGGTGAAAGCCTGGGGCTGGAAGAGCTTTACCATCATCTACGAGAATAACGAAGGGTTGGTGCGATTGCAGGAGCTCCTGAAGGCACACGGGCCCAGCGAATTCCCCATTACGGTCAGGCAGCTCAGCGAGGGCTCCGAATACCGGTGAGTTTTCCCGACAATGCTTCCCCTCTCGGCGAGTGGGGAACTCGAAAGGCAAGGGTCAATCAGACGAGTGTTAATTGTTCGTTCGATCGGTGTTTGATTCTCCTTTATTTCCCGTTCCTTTCCGAGCGAAATGCGTTCGAGCGTGTTTGAGGAAAGATTGCAAAGAACAGAAATGAAAGTTGCAGCATTTTGAAAGATTTAAACTTTCAGTCTTTTCATTTTCTCTCGGGGTGAATAAATACCATCGAGAAAATAAACGCGAAGTGATTGTAGAGGAAGGAAATTAATTTTTGAAAATTATGACTAAAGTACGAAGCACAGAAACGAATAGCGTTCAAATGTTCGTTTCGAACTGGGAATAAGGAGCAGTAATTCGACGATTGATGTGTTACTTATTGTGTTTTCTAACGTGTCAGAGAGCAGAGACATCAGCCAGCGGTGATTAGGTTTATTTCTGCAACTGGCAGGAAGCCATCTCGAAATTTTATTTCGTCTATTACTACTCGGGCGACAAAGTTCCGAGTACTATTAACTGGCTGCACGTGAGACTTGTCGTTAAGTTTAAAAGTCGAGTTACACGCGACGCCGACATCTTCGCTTCGAGTGCCAGGCAGAGGGGGAATTTTCGCGAGAAGCTCGGTCGTGGGAAATTCGACGATAAATCCGACAACGGCCACGCGATCCATCAAGATCGCACGCAAAATGGAGTCAATCTGTCAAACGTCGCGCAACATAACTGCATCTGCAAACGCAGATTCTAACATGTTGGATCCTATTCCCGTTTCGAACCTCGATATCACTTAATTGCACGAATATGCTGTCTCAGCTTAACACTAAATCTTACCGCTCAATTCAAATTGACCTGACCGCTTTCAAACTTTTTCGCGCGAAAACCTTTACATGTACAACGTTATCACATCGCTATTTATCTTTGTGACTTTTCTTGAAATATGCATTTTATTTCCTTTTTTCCGACATAAATATGCCGGTGAATTTGAATTTATGATACTTGAATTTATGATACTCTTTTAAAACTATATAATCGATTCATGAGAAAGATACTGTCTGATTGAATGGTTGATGACAATGATTCATTTATGACTCCAGGGGAGAGCATCACAGTTTAAAAGCTCCAAAGTGATTCTTTTGCATTTCAAGCGCAAATTTAAAGAAGGAACAAGTTTCTCGTAAATGTTGTATTTCGCATTATACTGTGACGAATATTTATCCTGAAAATGTCAAGGCGTTCGAAAAATGTTAGGCTAGGTTCAGGTTGGAAGGAATAAATGTCGATGAACAGAAACTTTCTGAAATTGAAAACAAGATGGAAGAAAGATGGTGACCTATTTGACGCACCGACGAATTGGAGTCGACCAAAAGAAAAGGAAATCAGCGTTGAGTATCGAAAATGAATGGTGATGTAGGACACCAAACTGCTGCTTGCATCAAATTGACTATCATCTACAAGTGCAAAAGATATTACTTTCTCTTAAGAGTCGGTCATTTTGAAGAATAGATGTGCGCGAAGCGTCGGTGAGTTTAGGTTAGGTTTAGGTTAGGTTTAGGTTAGGTTTAGGTTAGGTTTAGGTTCAGGTTTGGTATGAAGACGCTGGAAATCGAGGATTCAGTCCTCCTCTGCGTAATTTCCAAACTACGTCGCGCTGATCCATATATTAGCACGATCTCTCTCTCTCTCTCTCTCTCTCTTACTCTCTTTCTCGTCTGAATAGATTATTCAATCTTTGCAGAGCACCTCTGAAACATCGGTCGCTAATTAAAACCGCCGTCGGTATATCATTAAACTAACAAAAGCCATCGGAATCGAGAATTCCTCTCAGCGCGGTGTACGTGTATCCGAAAGCGGTCTTGCGCCGTAGCCGCTGTTGGAAACCAAGCGATGCATGGATCGTGGAAGCTGGAGACGAACACGCGTCCTGTTGAAAATTCAGCGGCGCCGATGATCGACGTTGTCGTTGCATTAACGTGCAACGACGTGCAACAGCAGTCGCCAGTTGCGATCGATACTTGTACGTACCGCACTCGCAGAGAATACACCATTACAAATTAAACTCTTCTCTCTCTCTCTCTCTCTCTGTCTCTCTCTCTCTGTCTCTCTCTCTCTGTCGCGTGTACATATAGATGTATGTACGTAGGTACGTTGGTATCGGCAATCCGCGGACCACAATGATCTTCTTACGCGTGCATGGTATGGGTGACGTGGTATCGATCGCCGCCTGGAAAGTGTGTCAACTGCGTTTCACGCGGCGCGAATAGGGCAAATCTTCATCTCTCTTTCCGCCGTCGGTCCCGTCACCGATACGAGCTTGCTCGCTTCTTAAGAATCGCGCACACCTCCTGTCTTTCTCTCTCTCTCTCTCTCTCTCTCTCTCTCTCTCTCTCCATTCTCGTCCCAGCTGTTCTAAGCGCGAAAGAAGAAGCGATGCATTATTCATAAAACCCGCGGCGACGCTGGCTTATTGCGTCAGAGGGGCTGCGGCGACTATATATGGATTTGAATAAATTCGGTTAGATTCCAACGTATCCATTTCACCGGGAAAATTCATCGTTCCCTGCGTGCGCCTCCCCACTGTCGCTAATATCGGATGCATCGTGCGAGGAAATTGTTTGCCCGGGCCAGGAGCAAGGGCCCGGCAAGATGACCCTTGCGCCGAATCCTGCGGGACCTGCCCGACCTGCCATTTCTATGCATGACGTCTCTTTTTCTGAACAGACTGGCCCTGGCTCCTTTGATCGCTTCTGTAATTATTCGTTTCTCCGGGGAGGGATGGAATAATTTGCGCGGGAAACGAGTTGCCTTGAATGGAAGTTCACTTTTGAATTTTTGCCGATCGGGCAAAATTTCTTTCTGAAACGAGGGGTCGTGTCGTGTCGACACGAGAGATCAACAAGTTCCGAAGCGTTGCTCGCGGATACGCAATCTTTCGCTGTACCTCGTTATTTTGGTAAACAACGGCGGCTGCTAGCGTGGAAGCGCGTTTGCGCGTCGTTTTGTTTAACGTAACATTTATTCAACACTTGTTAATTAATCAGGCTCGGGGGTATTAATGTTCGTCTCGCTTGATGGCTTAATAAACGTCGTTGATTAATTTATGTGAAATTCAAATAATCCGAATTTGGGTGCATTGTTTTGTTGCGGGCAACGTTCCTTGCGCAGCGTTACATAATGAAAGGAATTGACGTGTATCGTCACGTGTCTGATAGTACGCAGGCTCTCATCTATTATTTCCACGTTACTAAATGGCGTTACGTTGCTTTGAATTTCCTCATCGAAGCTGCTGAAGGAAACCCGTAAGAAAAGTTCCGATATTCTACGAAACGAAGCCCGGTAGATTCGACGGAGGGAAAAAATAAGACTCCTTTTGTCTTCCCAGCGTCTTCCTTTCGTACGTTCTTTCGTTCATTCGTGGAAACAACTTTGGAAATTGGGCAGCTTCGCGAAAGGATCAATTTTCGCGGGAAAACCCTGAGAGGTGGAGATTTCTCTCCCGCTCTGAATGATAAGGACGTTCGGAAAATATGATATTCCTAAGTAGAAGCCGTTTGTATTGTTCAACTCGAGCCAGATTCTACTCTTCCAGGTATAATAAATCCCCTGACGTATGAAGTCTACAGACATTCGCCGGATCGTGGCAGTCACGTTCTTCCTTTCGTCCGTGCCCGCGCAAAGGCTCGTTCAAATCTCCATTTTTATTCGCTCGAGAGTATCTACTCAAATTCTTCGTATTCGTTCCGGGGGAAATGGTAGTTTTTGCGAGGAACGGTGGAAACCATCGCGCGGAGATAGAAGGATTTGGAGCTTTTCATTACCCGGGATAATCTTCCGCGAGAGAAGGACTCTTCGAAATATTATTTTTTCGAGTACGAAAGTTTCTTCCGATGACCGGCGGAAAATCTCAGTCGATATTTCAGACCGATATTTTAAACTTCGTAAAGAGAAATCGCATTACGATCCATTTCGTCTCATCTCGAGAGCGAAAAACTTCTGGCTTGAAAGCGGGGACACGGTTTTTCACGAGAATTTTTAAAATTCAAACGCGCTGAGAAATTTTTCTCGCGGCTGGATCCACTTAAAAATTCGAATTTCCTCTTCAAAACTCGCTGCGCGACTTTCTTTCTCGCCGTTTTATCGAAATACTGAACATTGGGATGAAACGTTTGGGATTTCTTGAATTTTTGTTGTTTTACACTATAATACTCAGCGTTCGTTGAAAGAGGTTGAAAACGATGAAAAAAAATCGTGCAACGAGTTTTAAGAATTCATTGTAAATAGGAGACTTCGATCCAGTTGCGGAAACAATTTTTTGACGTTTTTACACGCGTGTTCGAATTTTTCAACTGTCAAAGTAGACGCTTCGCATTTTAAAATGAAACCAAAGTGAATCAATGTGTGATATTTGATATTTTTTTTACAAAATTACGTCAGATTAAATTATCGGCAATTTTTTTATTGTCATTGGCGCCGATTTTGCTCTTCGTTTTAACTGCGTTTCTGTGTTCCTTTCGTTCCGTGTTTGTCTTATGTTTCATTTTGCTAAAAATAAACCTGTCGCAAAATTGACTTTGATCTTGAATTTCAAAGTCAAAAAAAATGTTTTCCTCTTTGCGCTGTACTCTACTTGTGACGAAGGTAAAACTTTTCCAAAGATCTAACGGTTCTCTTGAAAAATAGCAGAGACATTTCTCAATCATTTAACACTAATCTATTTTGCGCAATTTCTCGTATTAGGTATCACTAACATTTGGTTTGTCCCAGTTGTAGCATCAGCGCGAGTCTAAACAATCAAATGACAAAACTAACTGTTAACCTATTGATCGTTTCTGTCTCTTTTGTTTCCTCTGTCAGCCTTTCGCGCACCGTTCTCTCTATCATTTCTTATCAAATCTTTATTCCTTTCTATCCCGAATAAAGCACTCTTTGCAAGCAAAACAACTCCCTGCAACAGTTCCACGATGTTATCGCAAAACACAGTCGATCGGGAAACAACATTATCCGCTCCCCGTTGATTAAAGAAAAAAAAAGAAACGAGCGCGCGCAGACGAACTGGTGTTGGCCAGCTGCAATCCTGCTCGGTAAGCGAAAGTCGCGCGGATTTGTAGCGCGCGGGTGAGATTCGCGGTCGTCGGTCGCGCGAGAAAATAGCGGTGAACTCGCGCGGAAACGGTAGTTCTGGGAACGGTTGCGGTTTCAAGGTGAATGGACAATCGAAAGTGCTCGAGAGTAACGCAGCAATTGGTCCGCCGCGCGCCGTTGAATCGACAACGTCGTTCATCAAGCCCGACCGACGTGGATTCCCCCCTCCCCTGGCGAGTATTTTCGCCGATGCTGCGACGAAAGCTTCAATAACCGACAAACACGCCTGCTACGAAGCCTGACTTTGGAAATAGCTCTCGCGGGATTGCGATCGGAGCAACTCTCTTGCTCATTGTCCATCCGTTTCCTTCGAACTGCGGGCCGTCTATTAACGACGTGTTCGCAGCCCTGACTCGGAGTTCTGAAATATCCTCTT
>KQ435744.1:650151-670928 GCA_001276565.1 Melipona quadrifasciata
CTCGCGAACCGTCATTGAGAGGAAAACAGTGGAAACGTGTCTGAGGAGAGACTTTCAATCTCGCAATGTCGAAGTTTCGAGCTAATTATCTCGCGGCAAACAAACCGCCGGATGTGCCTCTGTCGGCTGATGTAACAGCAGTTGGGTGAGTTCCGTCGGCTGCAGTCGAGAAGATGGAAGATTAAGAGTAATATTGACCGTCTCTGGCCGGCTTCCCCAAACTAACCGTACCCTCTTTCGATCTGGCGTCGTGCAACTGTCGCGGGCAATCTCGCTTCGAACCGTAGCGCGTACATCAACGCATTTCCAGACCCACGTCATCAGTTCTATGCACCACGCGCGCAAGCCACAAATCTCAAGTGCGAACTGTCCCCCATAAATCAATTAGCACGCGTGTTTCAACGTCTCGAAATTGTTGCCACGCGATGCGTCCTTCACGATCGATCCGCGAGTCTGCTTCATCGAACGGACCGAAATCTGTAGTCAACTGTCGCAACTTTGGTGAACTTTAGTTTGGTCGCAGTTCAACGCCAGTCAACCGTGCGAGCTGGCTTATGGGAGTGAAACTTGACACTATCTCCAACCATCGGTCCAGTGAAAGACAGCGAAGCGACGTTGACTGATACGGGGATTGGTGAAAACTTCTGCAAAGATCAAAAAGCTACTTTTTTCGAGCTCCTTTTTTATAATTCAATGATAATTTCGCCTGAAATATAGAGGGATAAATGTAGGGGATTTTATAGGATTTTTTCGCGGTTGGAGAGTCGTTTTGATTGACAAACTGCACTGATTGGTGAAAACTCCTGTAAAAATCAAGTGTTCCTTTTTTTGCAGCTTTTCCCGTAATTTAATAATACCACGAAATAATAATTTCACCTGAAAAAATAAAAAAAGTAACAAGATGGATTTTTTTGCGGTTGGATAGCCGTTTTCATACAGGGTACAACGCCGACGAAACACGGAGCGATCAAAAGTCTAGTGAAAATCAAGTGCTGGTTTTTTACAGATTTTTTCTTCTCTAATTTAATAACATCATAAAACCTAAAAAGATGGATTTTTCGGGGTTAGATAGTCGGTTTGATTGCACGCGACGAGACTGATTGATACAACACGGATTGGTCAAAACACCTACAAAAATCAAGTGTTTTTCTATAATTTAATAACACTCTAAAGAAAAGTAATTTCACCTGGAAAGATAAATATAGTAACTAGATGGATCTTTCGTAACTAGATAGTTTTGATATAGGATACAACACCTCACACGAATCAATCAAAAGTCTAGTAAAAATCAAACATTATTCTTTTTAATAATTTAATAAAACAATGAAAAGATAAATATACCAATTAGATGGATTTTTTCACAGTTAGATGGCGATTTTAATGCAAAATACAACGCGAGTATGCACGAATCAGTCAAAACTCCTGTAAAAATCAATTTTCTGTAATTCAATGATACCATGAAAAGTAGTTTCATTCGGGAAAAAAAAATATAGCAACCGTGCTATAGTAGCATAGAATAAAAATATAATATTTTTTCGCGGTTAGATGGTTGTTTTGACGCAGGTTTTGATACAGGATGCAACGCGAGGATACACGACAACATTGATTGACAACGGATCGGTAAAAACTCCTATAAAAATCAAATGTTATTTTTCTCCAGCTTTTTCTCTAATTCAACAGTGCCATAAAAAAAAAAAAAAAATAGTTTCATCTGAGAAGAGAAATATAGCGACCAGATGGATTTTTTCTCGGTTAGGTAGTTGTTTGGATACAGGGTCCAACGAGACAGGGCAATGCAACGAGGGATGGAGCATTCCTCGCGGACATTCATTTCTCGTTTCAGTCAGCCAACGGCGGAGATGCCGTTGTAAAAGCACGCGAGACGGCGGAATTGGACGTCGTGGCGGCACGCTGGAAGAATTCATTCGACGCGACGTTGGTAACGGATGGGGGCGAGAAAGTTTGCGCGGCAATAACTCATCGTTCACACCTTATTTACCTAGTCCCCTTGCAGGCGAAGTCGATCGTTCTCCATCCGCGCGCCTCGTCGCGTTTCGCTGGATTGAATTTTAACGGAGCGCCGCCGTTGAAAAGGAAAGTCGACGCGCGACGATTGTGTGTGCAACGTGCCGGCAAAGGGACGGGAACAGGGACAGAGGAAGAATAAACAGGGGGAGAATAAACAGGAAATAAATCGCGTCGCAGTTCGTTGATTTCGTTTTCGTATGAAACGGCGAGCACGCGTGATCGTTATTTATACCGGGAGGGGAAATCGAGCTCCTTCCCGAGGGCGAGACACGCGCCAGACGATGGTCACGGAACCATCTTTATTCTCGCGTGTGTCCTGTACGAGGACGATCGATACTCGTGCGCGGTAGCAACGACCCCCGAGATTCTTGCGCTTAATATCCCGCGCTATTGGAACATTCCGCGAGTTTAGAAAGATTTATTCCGAAAGACTTTTTTCGCTCGACTCCTTAGCCAGGTTGTCGTCTCGAACGATAATTTGCCGGCGGCAATACGGCCGGAAGGATCGATCGGCGAGTCATCGATCGGAAAGAAGGTGGCACGAAAATTAATAATTGAGGAAGCCACCGCCGTCGACTGGCGCACCATAACTTTCGCCTGATAGGTGAACATAGATCATAGTGCAGGGAGGTAGAGTCCCCGATAAAGCAGCTGTCGCCGACAGATAGACAGTGGTTCGCCTCCTCTCTCGTCTAATTCCCATTTCTCCGCTGTCCGACGAGGGATTCTGTTTTCATTCCGCGACGTATAGTCGTCTTAATTTATATTGGGTGCTTTCACGGCGCGCTTTCGCTCGTTCCTCGAGCGACGGCCGTCGCGAACTTCCCAAGATTCTGGCCGTATCGATTACGGCGGTGCGGAGGGTGGTGGGCAATTTCTTTTTAACGAGTTCTCGATAGCGTCTGGAGAGGATGCGATCGAGGGGCGGCGACGCTGCGGAGGCAGGGAGACGCTGATTTAGCGCAAGGACCGTACGATTTCGAGAGAAACGATCCTTCGAGCCCCGTTATACCCGGCTCTTATGGCCCTGTAATCTCCCATCGACTGGTAATCTCGATCAACATCTTTGGATTTTTCGCCGGAGGCGGCGATGACGACGCGATAGAATTTTTCATCCACCGCTGCTCTACCCCGTTATCCGCCGGCCCGTTCGATTAATTAGAAAACTTTTCTTCGCCGCTGATCCGCGCTCGCCACTCTCTGCCCGCGGAGAACTTTAAATTACCGTCCGACAGCCATCATCTCGGCCGCTCGCGCAACTGCCCCAGACGTTGCACGTGCATGTTGTAATTTCGTACGCGTGCTTTGGGAGGTAATTTTATATATCGCGGATCGTCTGGCGCGATAAGTATCCGTCGGTGTTTCTTTAATCCCTCTAAGCGTCGAGTATACTCGTCGTGAAAATAAACGTGCAGAAAAAAATTCGCTTTTGCCGTTTATTGCGAGGAAATTATACGCGTTTGTAATTTTCACACATTTTAGAATATCTCGAGGCAACGAAATGAACAAGGAGAATAATATGCGTTTGGAAAAAATGGAAATTGTTCGACGATCATTTTAATTTTACAAATATTTGATTTTTTGCTTCTTTTTACAAATTTTGATGAAAATTCCACTTCTTTTCTCCGCATTTTGAATTTTTAGTGTTTTTTTTTTTTTTTTTTTAATGGAATACCAATAAAATTAAAAATCTTTCAAAGAAAAGAAAAAGCGTCATTTTGTCACAATTTGACTCAATCTTGCATTTACTCGTCATCGCCTAGAAATAAATGAGCACACTAAGATAAAATAAAACTCCTAAGGGATTAATAGCTATAGACACTTGACAAATATTTAGTTCCCCGAAAGACAAAGGCAATAACCACTGACGACGTTCGCTCATGGTTCATGCATGAGAACGCGCATCTGTACGTTTCACTCGCGTCGAGAAATCGAATTTCTCGCAATGAAAGTCACCGAGGAAATTAAATATATATACACTTGTTACAAAGTGTTCGCGACAACAGAGGAACAATTGCTCTCGGAACCACGCGATTCCTAATGAGAAGCGTGCTTTGAACGCGTTGCGAGATCGTAATTGGACGCTAAACGTTCGATTAAACGTTCGCATTCGTGGTGTTTCGCTCGGTTGGGAGGAACGTTCAGCGAGAAACTCGCAGCTTTTCTCTAGTTTCAACGCTTCAGTCTCCGAGTCGACACGTCCAGCTGCAAAAATGCGAATGATTATCAACCTACGTAACTTTTTTCGTTCGTGGCGGGACAAAAACTGGCGGCTGATGTACGAACCAGCAGTTTTCTTACCCGAAGCGTCTCCCTGCTAACGAGATACTTTTTTCTAACGTTCATCCGACTCTTAACCAGTCTTCGCGACTGCGCTCGACATCTTCTGTCATCGTTGCGCCTTTGCAATTCACGCCTCGTCTAAAGACAAACTTGCCGCGTGCGTTGGTTGGACCGTGTTTGTCAAACACTTCCGACACTGCTCGAATCTTCTGCTGCAACAGTCTAACCGAAGGATGTTTCTTTTTGCAAATTTTTCGCAAGAAAACAATTGTGTCACTCTAATGAAATGATTTTCAGATCGAATGGAATTTTTATTTTCTTTTTCAAAAAACAATCGTTTTGAAACGTACATTCCGATATAATTTACACGATTTGGAAAATGTAGAATGGAACATAGTGTCTCCGGTATGAAAATCGAGTTGCTCGCGGTCATTCGCGCGAAACCCACTTCTGCGTAATTTATACAGTTCGGACAACGATACTTTCGAATGAAATTTTCATCTATTTATCTTTTTATCGAAAAAAAGAAACACGCTCTGAAATTCGCCGAGCATTGTACCACCCTTCTTTGCCCGGGAGCTCAGTTACACGCGATAAGCATTCGCGCGAGATTCCTATTCCGGCATAATTTACAACGGGCCCCTCAGAATTCCAGTCCTACTTAGGAAAACGTGGAATAGAATGGAGTGCCGCCGCCCGTTTAGACAACAACACGTGCCACAACTTTGTAAAGCGTCGCCTGGAACACCGGGTGTTCCGTTCGAGGGGGCCGGAGGGGGAGAGAGAGGAGGAGGGGGCCGAAGAAGGCGACAGCCGCGATAATAAATCGTCGTTGCGCGGGATCCAATGCGCGGAACACCGGGCGCTGAGAGGCATGGATGCACCGGAGGCGCCGCGCGACGATGCATCACCCCCTCGGGGGTGACCCCAGAACGCGTACCCGTTCTCCACGTCAACTTGCAAATTCCTGAAAATTCAGTCGAACCGGTCGTTTGTCTTCTTTCCCCGGAATTTCAACTTCCACCTGGCCACCCCCTCTGAAAATGTCGCCGCGACGACCCACTTCGCGTCGTACCAACGTTTTCGTCGTCGCTACCCAGGACGCGACGACGAGATTTCACGGCGATCGATCTCGCGGTTGCCATCGAAGGACGGCCGAAGCTTTGGTTAGGCGAAGCGAGAAAGATTTCCTCCTCCCGCGAGGAGATTCGCCTCGTGTTTCGAAAGACGAAAGACGTATCCATTCGTCGTCGTTCGAGACGAAGCGCATCGCGGTGGAAAAGGTCAGAGATAAACAATATCGTCGCGAGGACGACGGCGAGAGAGCCACGGTACGGAGGATACGTTTTATTGGACGTCGAACGTACAGTCACGCTCGAGTTCCTCCGCTGCGATTCGATTTGTTGCACTCGGTTTGTCTCGGTTGAACGTCGTATGAAAATATTTCGTTACCGAACAGCCGCGGAGGATGTTTATGCTCGTGGTTTTTGTCAAATGTGTAAATAAAAGTGAAATTCGAAATGGAACAGCTCGCAGAAAGACGGGAAACTTCCAACTGGAGAGTCCCGAGAAGCAGAAATTCACGCTCGCGTACTTTTATTTCGAACTCGCCGTTCGATCATAAAATTGTTGCCAGTCGAAGCTTCGATTTTTCGAACGAGAAACTACAAACTTGTCGTTAATCCGTGGTGAAGTCACGGTTCGTACGCGCATTAACGCAGTGGCGGCTGCATGATTTATTGGAAAAAGCTGTTCTGCCTGGCGTTTGCATCGATCCCGCGCGGACGTGGTATTTTCACTATTACGATTGCTACTTACGTTTTTATTTCGAGAACAACCTCGTCGCTCCTTCATCATCTTTGACAAAAATTGTCGTCGCCCCTTATGCGACGACGCACAGGAGGGAATACTTTCGGAAAGAAATTCCCCCGTTTCACACAGGGAAATATTCCCCAGGTTCCACGCGGGAGAAGTTCAGTTGATAAAGCGTCTGGTTGACAGATTCGAATACTCGAAGATCATATTTTATTCATCGACGTGTGTTTGACCGTCTAGATTTATGATCCCGGGGGAGTTCGGGTTAACCGTCTGCAACGTTTTCTTTCTCTCCTGGAGGACGATAAAATTCAAACGAATAAAATCTACGTATCGCGTTCCATCGACGCGTGGGAATATGTCGGAATGAAATTTTTCAGATTGACTTTTGCAATTTGTCCGATTTACACTCTGATCTGTCAAATCAACCTGCGATCATCTGCAGTGACAAAATCAATATTCACAATGGCTCAAAAGGTCGGAATCCTTTTTCTCCGAATGGTCGTACCTCCGGCGACATTCACGAGTCTTCGAATTGAAGGGGAGAGACAAAGAGGACGAAGCAAAGGATCGAAGCTCTGGTTGGGTCGAGGAACGCGGCCAGGAGGGAGACAGCAGCCGGGGGCGAAAGACAGTGCCAAGAACGCACGCAGTCGGCTGCAAGGACGTACACGTGCTCGTTCCGGGGGCGAAGCGGAGCGTCGAGGAATGTCTTTCAGCCTCGATGGAATGTCTTTGCCGCGCCAGTTCGAAGATAAAGGCAACTTCCCTTGGAAAAGTTTACCCTCGGACCTCTGCCCCGATCGCGCGCTAATGCCAGCTTGAACGCAGTCCCATCCCCGGCGAACACTCGGCCGGAAGTTACTTTCGGAAATTTGCAAACTAACTGATGGAAACCTCATTTCGGCCGAGTCATCTTGAGCGCGGCCGTTTCCGCCGGAAGCTGCTGTCCCTGCAGGTGCTACAGCAGCGAACGAAATTCGGAAACAGAATTTGGAAGTGGGGGGTGGGGAGGGGGAGACGCCACGCGGTTCAACTTTGCCTTTTGCCGCTTGCACGTTTCGCTGCTTCGATTCTATTCTGTTTCTACAGTTTCTTTGCTTCTTTCGCGACATAAACTTGCCGAGCAATGATTTGGTGACTCGAGAAGCTACGAGATGATCAAGCCGAATGTGAAAATTATTTCTTGACGCGAAAGTGAAATATATACGAAAGTACTGTCTTTTCGAAGTGAAGCTTTGGATTTTAGGAAGCCTCGCCGTGAAAATATGTTGATTACGTATGAAAATTTAGATGGCGGAATAATCAGTTTGACTGCGAAGATTATTCAAAAATAAACAAAAGAAGGGAACGTGTAACTTCTTTCTGTTCAAAGCAAGGCTTTGGACTTTAAAATGCTTCGTTTTGAAAATATCTCGATCAGTTTCATCACAAAAATTCGGAACCGCAAGTTCCTAAGATATATTATACTTTAAATGTATTTCGAATAGATAGGAGCTTTTTTTAAAGAATCGATCTTTCATCGAAAAATCGCGCGGTCACATATTTATTCATATTTGCATTTGGGTAGAGACGCGCGGATGACCTCTGCGCGCTTGGCTGACGAAGTCTGGGATTTCCTTCCCGGCATATCGTGCGCAGGGATGAGACTCGCGGAAAGAAATCGCCAGATAGCTAGCTTCATTCAGACGTAACTTTACGAGTTACGAGAAATTGCTAGCAGCGATTTTCACAAACGAGAATTCCTATTCTCCTGACTGTGCCACTGCAAATGAAGCAAACACGCTCCCGTTACGTTTCGCTGGCTAAATCGATCGGACAATTTGATTGATACAACTTCGTCGGAATAAAATAAAGCGAAGCAGGTGGAGAAGAACCATTGAGCATTTAGATTTATCGACCGTCTATTCTCCGAGTGCACTGCTACGCTGTGCCATGAATGTAGATGTAAAGCGAACAAGAGTGAACAGAGAGTACAGTTACCTCTCTGTTTTACGACCCCGTTCGTCAATTAATTTTTTATCACTGAAAGCGATTTTAGCGAGGGTAAGCCAGATCGAGCCTCTTCAGGTGCAACGCTGATGCAACGAAAATTAGCGATTGGTTGATTCGGGTCACGTGATTCGCGAGAGGGCGTGGCGTAGACCTCGAGTAGGAGTGGCGTTGTCTGGCACTGAGCGATCGCGCCTGTAATTTGTTTTGTACCGATTCAAATGTTTGCATATCGATAAAATTTTATGGCAAAAAAGTTGTCTTCGTTTCCTAATCGGAATAGTTACTTCTGGGCCTTTCAGTGAGACGAATCGTACAAGTCGTGCAGTTTTTTTCGTTCTTCGCTTCCCTCGCGTTTGCTCAAACTATGTCCCACATGACCAATCTGTAACCGACGCAAGAAAATTAACAGGCTGTCTTCGGGATTGCGACGACAAATATTATTCATCTGCAGCAACTCCTGCCCAATAATTCACAATCCTTGCTCGTCGTATCGTATTAACGCAACGTTAAAAATCGTTAAGAATCCCAAGAATCGAGAAGAAAATGGTAAAACTGATTCTCCGCGAAGCAAACTAACCAATTTCGATTTGCCGAAAGAAAAAACAAAACGATTTCACAAAACGTAACGGGAAGTTATTTTCCCGAAGAGAATCGGTGGAGCGACGAAGCAGAAGTACAAACTTGCCGATTGTTTCGCCCGGCCTTTCCTTAAATCTCTGGATCTCGGGGCCGATATTTCCAGCGACGAGCTTTATTAAATTTACAAGTATACGCAGCCGAGTCGGTTGGAAACGCGCCGTTATCGGAAAGTCGTTAAAATCAGGGACCGTGTCGACGCGAAAGTTACATCAATTTCTTTCTTCCTTTTTTTTCTGTTTTGTCGCTTTTGACTGTCGAGAGAGCCGATATTAGTCGTACAACAGCCGGACTACGATATATCTGTGTGTGTGTGTGCGAAACGCCGGCCAGACTGCAACCAGGTACTCTCTGCAGTTGCGTTGGCCCAACGGGAGCTGTTTCGCTTGCTTATTTCAATCCAGACGGTGCCGCGGCAGTGCGCGCGATGCAAGAATAACGACGGCCGGTCACTCCTCGAAGCTGAGGGAAACATCGAACTGGAAATCGAAATTTATTCCTCGATCACCAATGGAAATTGTCCGGTGCGTTTGTCCAACTCTTTCTTAATTCGTGCCGTGATTATATTCGATGAGTCGCGCTGCTGAAGCAACAAAAACGACTCTCGATCACGTTCGCTCTTCTCCGAGGAAACACTTCGGTGTCCTCGGCAGCATGCTGGACTTTATTTGAACAAGACCGGTTAATTGTTGAGCGAGTAACGAGCAACGGACGAAAAATCCCTTGGTTCCGACAAGTTGATAAAACTTTGAAGCTTCGAAGCAGCGCGACGCGGTATGAATGATGGAGGAGGAGGAGGGAAGGAATATCTCGCGGTACAGCGCGAACGTGCGACACGAGCAGAACTGCAGTTCTCCTTTTAGTTCCCCTCCTAACTATTGTCGAAACGCGCAAAAAGATAACTGACTGCCGTGATCGAATAAAATGTGCAGCGTTCCGAGCGACGGGCAAAGTAGACAAGCAGAATAAATTGCTCCCCTCGTAGCGAGGCGTGTCTCCCCCTGAAATTTCTCCAACGTTTCCTTCTTTTACCTGTTACGTGTGTCTCGTGGCTCTGCCTTGCGAATAGATATATACATATACACATACAGTGTGCGTAGATACATTTTACAGAAACGAATTAATTAAACGGTAACACGAATTTTTATAAATCCCCTCTCCTCGCAAATATCGCATCTATTAAATCTTAACGTGGCAGAACAAACTGCGAAAGTGTCGAAATCTATTAAATTGTTGAAATTTATTCGAACGTGTGATCCTTTCCCCTCGCAAAAATATCGTTTCAACGTAACAGAACAAATTCCAAAAATGTGGAAATCTTCCAGTGATTTTTCCTCTCGCCATTGAAATTTACCAGAAACGTGTAACCGTAACGTGAAACTGTAGATAAAGCATATAATATCATTATACCGTTGATCATCGAGATTAGACCGCGATTAATCTCTTTTCAAATCTAAATGAAGGAAGACGAGCCGGGAAGAGAGTGTCGCGCGACGTTAGTTTATATTCCATCGAAGATCATCGGTCACATCGTCCAGAGGAAAGAGAATATTCCACTCTCTGATATGAAAGATGAATACGATTTCCACATCACGTAACTTTCCCCGGGAAGAAAAAATTTTCTTCGAGACTGTTTCTCCTCCTTTCCACTTTCCACGGTTCCGTACCCTCGGGCCACAGACAAAGTGGAGCTGAAAATTATCATACGCGTACAACGAGGAAGAATTTTCAAATTGTCCTTGGTGGCCATTAAGTTTAGATTGTTGCAATTCAAGAATTCCGGATGTACGAATGTTGCGATTGGAATTTCAAATGCTTGAATCACGCTCGAGGCAAAGTTCCCGTTGCAATATTTGTGGAGCGAGACGATATTTCTTCCTTCTTCCGCAGCGTTTGCACATTGACGCCAATTACGATATATCAATTTACAATTTAACCTCTAAAGTGATTTACAACGCCGCGCCGGTGAGAGACGTTGAGACATAACTCTTGCTGGATCTCGTGTTGCATCCCGAGGACGACTGCCGTAACCATCGGTGAGAGAGAGAGAGAGAGGGAAAAAAGGAATATAGATAGCTCGAGTTAATAATAAATTACGCGATCAGTGCATACACATAAATTTCGCGAGACGGTGAGTCCGTTCTCCGAACAGCTTATCCACGAAAAAATAGCCGCACGCGTTCACGCGATATATTTATACGACGCACTTTGTCACCGACTCGCCGACCCAGTAGTTACGCCATAGTTAAGCGGAGGCACGTGCACGCGCATAAAGACGACAGTGAGACCGGGCCCTCCCGTTTGTCACGTTACCTGCCAGCTGAAGGAGCCACTGACAAATGTCAAATGTTGCATATTCTCTTGGTCCACTCGAGTTGAGAGATTATTACAACGAGCGAGTCTCTCCGCGTTGGTAACTCGAGGATTTCTGACTCCGGCACGCGCGCAATTATCGATCGTCCGAACGCTATGATTCTGGAAGAGACTCTGGTGCGAAGAAATATATTAAAGAACTTTAATGGAATAAGGAAGATGGAACTGAGGAGATGGAATAAAAGAGTTATTCTAAATAAATATTCAAGAGAATATTTACCGCAAGAGGCCGCGTGTCTAGTAGACATGTAGACGCGGAACTTCGTTTCTGATACAAGTAATTCGTGTTATATCTTCGTGTTTTCTGTGTGTGTGGCTTTAATTATGCAAATTGGTACGAACAAGTGGCAAGAAAGGTGAGCCGCGTACAAGAGAGTTAACATCGTATAATTCAGTCACGAAATATGCCACGCCGTTTCCTCATACGGCCAACCACTGTACAATAGGACTGCGTGATATATCGCAACACGTACAACATTAAACCATAAAATTGCATCCTGCGTATTCAATTCCAGAATCAGTTCAACTGCTCTTACCGTATGTTAAATTGAAAATCTCAAACCTAGCGCTGGATCTTTCCCAGTGGGTAAAATAATTCTCACAAAAATATGAAGATAATTTCAATTGATCGCTGTGATTGTGTGTAATAGTTCTGAACGCGTTATAAAATAGCTATCAAGAAATCAGTAGCAAAATATTCTCGAACAACGTCTCCAGGTACGACGAGGAACTCGATAAATTCTCGATAATTAAACTGATAAACTTCACAGAAGAAGATGGTGTTAGTAACGATTTACTTTGTCTCATTTTAAAGTACGAATCTTTTACTTTGACATGTCGTGAGTTTATTTTTTTCCAAGTAAAAAAAGACACGTACGTGATATATGTAGAGACTCTTGACTAGTTTTCTAATTTTGTAGTTTGAAATCTCCTTTATAACAAACCTGCTGTACGATTTCTTTCAAACCTTGTCAAACTTTCAACAGTAGGATAAAACGACGGAATGTTAGAATCTCTTGAATAGTTGAAACCTATTCAACGTTCGATAAAATCGTACAACAATCGCGAGAGAGTAAAATCACAAAAACCTCTTGACACCTGCTGTACGATTTCTTTCAAACCTTGTCAAACTTTCAACAGTCAGATAAAACGACGGAATGTTAGAATCTCTTGAATAGTTGAAACCTATTCAACGTTCGATAAAATCGTACAACAATTGTGGAAGAGTAAAATCACAAAAACCTCTTGACACCTGCTGTACGATTTCTTTCAAACCTTGTCAAACTTTCAACAGTATGATAAAACGACGAAACGTCAGGATTTCTCGAATTTAAATCAAATCCTCGAGTTTAACAAAATCTGCAAGAATTCACTCTTCAGATTTAGTCACGATAAAAAAATTTTTATAAATTTCGACAAAAAAAAGTGTCCTCGCTTTTCCACCCCAATATACAAGTTTTCTTCAAATTCATAGAGATTGGAAGAAAACTCACGACTGCCAAAGATAGACAGAAGCCTCGCGCATTAACGAAATGAGACCGAGCGAATCGTCTCGAAGTTTCACCACACATTTAATTATCGAGGATTTTCCATCGTCGCTGTACGTTCAGCGTAGCGTCGAAACGTCCAGCAGCCGGCCAAACAGAGGAGCCCGGTTTCCACTTTCTTTACCCAGAAACACCGGGCGAGTTATCCTGATTAGATTAAAACCGAGCGGGAACGCGCGTAACGGTGGAAAATTATTCAGCCTGTCGCAGCGCAGCGTGGAATGTGGAATCTGGTACAGGACCGACTTTCGGTGCAAGAAAACGAAAGATTCGATTAACGCGGATCTACGAGTGCTGACCAGCAACCTTGACACGCCGAGAAACATCTTCTTAAGCCGATGGCAGGTATCGTTCTCCTCAGAAATGCAGCCAGGGTAGCGAGCGCTGAATGATAACGTTATTTTCGCGCAAATGACTCGTGACTTTCGCCCCCTGGTTCATATTTTCCTTGCGCGATTACGAATGGTAATCCGCTCTTCGCCAGAAGAGAGAAGGGCGCACCAGCCAACGAGAATTGTAATTTCTAACTCGCCGCGAGCGTAGGGACTCTTACGAAAACAGCTTCCACACACACACGGCTCGACTCGGCTTTAATTCGCCGAGCGGCAACTCCTTCGAATGCCATTACCAGGATTTAACTCACAAATCGTTTGCTGGTTCTTCCGGACTTTTCTCCTGGTTCTGCAGTTCCCTTGTTCGCTTTATTCGCCGCTTCGATTTTCGGCCATCCAATTGGTACGAAGGAGTCGAGTTTGTAAGGTTCGAATTTGTAATTCGGATCTTCGGGGACTTTGCGCGTCTTTCGTTGAATGTTTCCGTAGAATTTCGGGGCTCGGTTAATATTTCCCATTTTTCGCTTGGCGTTCCCTGAGGGGAAAATTAATTTTTACCAGTCGATAAAATATCGCGCGTCACACATTGTGTGGAAAATTTGCGCAACGAACCCACATTTTGCCTCCATTATAACTCGGATACGCCCCACATGCATGCGTCACTAAATGTGTTACATCCTCGTTGTTTCGCGTGTAAACTTTGATTCTCTAAACAGAGTTCAATGATACGGCGCAATGATCAATTTCATAAATTAATACGAGTAATTATCTCTGCGTGTTTGCACGTCGTCTGTGATTATCCGTGAAATTGTTTGCGAAATTTTCAAACAACTTAATACGGTTATATAACGTAGCAAAGCTAAAAGAGCTAATTTTGATGACGAGCTGGATGTCGAAATATGTATATACAGAGTGGTCCATTTAAATATCATTTTGAATTCCTATAATACAGAAGTATTTTTTGCCTAACGTGAAAGACCAACAACTGGTAAGAATATTTTTTTTTTCATATAACTATATGTTACGATGCAATAAAAAATTGCACGACTTGTACTCCAGTACGATTCGTCTCACTGAAAGGCCCAGAAATAACTGTTCTGGTTCGGAAATGAAGACGACATTTTTGCCATAAAATTTTATTGATATGCAAACATTTGAATCCATAAGAACAAATTACAATTACGCGATTGGTCAGACAACGCCACTCCTATTCGAGGTCTATCCCACGCCCCCTCACGAGTCACGTGACCCAACTCAACCAATCGCTAATTTTCGTTGCATTAGCGTTGCACCTAAAGAAGCCCGATTTTCTGGGTTACCCCCGCTAAAATCAATTTCACTGATAAAAAAAATATTTATATTTTTTTTTCTGGGTTATATATATATATTTTTCGTGTATATATATATTTGTGTCGTCACAATTCAAAAAGATATTTAGGTGACCTCACTTGAATGGACCATCCTGTATGCATGCACGTATATGGTACTTTAGTCTCCTTGATTACTGTACGATTGCTTCGACTATATCGGTGCGCTCTCTGCGAAGTTTGCCGTGAGTATCACGTTGGTCACAGGCACCGAATATGATTTCGGATTCTGCGTTAACGAGAAAATCAAAATTCCATGTAACGTGCTCCGGAAGTCCGCCTATCTAATTACTTTACGAATTGCATTCGCAAACACACGGTGCTCGACGGTGGTCCATGCAACCGAAACTAGCTCGGCAACTTCGAGAACATTGATTGAAACGAATACCACCGAACTCGATAGCTCGAGAAAGGATGTGGCCAAGTCGATTCGCCGTTGTTCGAATCGCCCGTGGTTTCCAAACTGCACCGGGAATCAGTGCGACAATCTTTGCCGTGCACGCGTGTCTCAGATGCGACGTATAATTAGTAATTAAATGAAACGCGCAGTTTAATTCGCATTGGAACAAGTTTCTCGAGTTTCACGTTTCAAATTACATATACGAACGGGATGTCTCCTCCTCCAAAGGAATTAGATCTAGAATTTAAAAAATTTAAAGCGACCGAGATTAAACTTTTCTGTAATTTTCACGTAATCTGACGTGATGAGGATATTTATCGCTTTTTACTATAAATCCTCTAAAAGAAGCGTACTGCGAAATTCAAGGAAATTGTCGATGATAATCAAAGGTGATTTCAACGAATAAATTAACAGGTTCTTTTTGTTTTTTAAAAACAAAAGTATTTGTACATTTCGTGTTGAAGGATATGGATTTTTGCGGAATTTTTGTAGAATTTTGTCACGTTTAGGAACACCTTTGAATAGATTGTGCCGTGTAACAGATATTTCGCAATTTGTCCAATGAAAGTTTCATTGTAGGACATGTAACTGAAAAATCATTTTTACATTCGAATACTTCTCGTCGAATCCAAACTCAATTCAGTCTCAATATTTGCCACAAATACTGAGAATTCTTTTTGATATTGTCGAACAAATGATCCGTGCCCCTGCAACAGGAAAATTTTCATATTTTTCTATCCCATGTAATTGAAAAATCATTTTTACATTCGAATACTTCTCGTCGAATCCAAACTCAATTCAGTCTCAATATTTGCCACAAATACTGAGAATTCTTTTTGATATTGTCGAACAAATGATCCGTGCCCCTGCAACAGGAAAATTTTCATATTTTTCTATCCGAAACAACATTTACTCACTTGTCTTCGAATTTTCAAAACAGTTCGACCTTTTCAAAAGTTTCTCAACTCTCTCCGATCCTTGCTTGGTTCTTGAAATTCAACGACTGGGACTGTCGTCTCTTAACTTACGGTCGCAGCTGTAAAATTTCCAAAAAAAAACCGCGAGCTTCGTCGTCCGAAATTGTCCCAAGGTCCCCGAGAAAATTTCCAGTTGGCAAATACGTGTCTTTCAGCTCCGCTCCGCTCCGCGCCGAGAACGAAGGGCCACGCGACTGCCAGCAGACGTGGCAGCAGCTTTCGGTATTCACGAAAGTGAAAGATCCGGCGGCAGTTTGCGCTGGGAGGGTGCGGCTAGTTTCACGTAGCCGGTGATCAAGCGGACAAGCACTCGTCTTGCTTTCGTTTCCTGCGCTTTTCCGGGACAGCCTGGAGCTCTCCGCCGCGCGAATGGCGAGCAAATAAAATCCCCAGGGCGCGGCAAGGAGAGGGGAAGAGGGTTGTTGTTTATCTTGGTTTCCGCGCGTGAAAGTTATAGGGGGACCCGAGAAAATTCGTGTTCCAACGTCAGGTGCGAACCTTCGTGTTCCAACGAAACTTTTGAGCGCCCGTTTCTTTTATTACTGGCCACGTACGTACGTCCCCTTCGTTTTCCTCTTCTCCACGGCCCTCGGTCTTAATTTTCGAGCGCTCGCCGCGAACCCTTCCACCTCGGTTTACCTTGCCACGACGCACGACGTGGCATCCTCTCCCGGATCATCCTTTACGTTCTTTCCTACGTAACCTACGGTGAGCTCTGAATTTCACGCGTGATCACGTAACCTTGTTTTCGCGTCGTTCTTCCGTTCTTCTGGAGAGAACTTCTGTGACCGTGAAGCGAATCTCGCAAATTGAAGCTTAGCGTTACGAGGAAGCAATTACGTCGGATATTCTTGCTTCTATTGTTAGAAGATGTTTCTTCTGTCGGAGACTATTGAAAGTTTGGCACAGACGTGGATTTCCAACGTGTGTGAATTTGTAGGTGAGAGACTCGCTGAGAATATCGCTTGGCAAGCGAGAAATCCGGAGAGACGAGTTCCAATATTCCGACACGATCGGTCGATTCTCTCGCGATTTACGTTCGTGTCCACCTCCTCGAGAAAATCTTCAAGACCTTCGAATCCCGCCGGCAGTAAGATGTTCAAACACGCGTCAGGCGTTACGTGAAATTACTCGCGACCTCCTCAGCCGGAAACTGTCTCGCAATTTATCGTTTCGAACGACTGTTTCCCTCATCAAGAGATATTTGTTCATTCGTTTCAGTGCTGTTCGGATTTCGCGTTTAATAATTTTTAATAATTTACAAGAGCGCTGTCGCTTGTCACTTGGCATTTTGCAAAGATCCCTTCACGGAGGAACCTTCCAGCCTTCCTGCGATCTCGGCTTATTCTGTTTCTGTTTTTGTTTTCCTTTTTTCATTTTTTTGTTAATTTCGTAACACGGTCACGGTGCTTCAGCGTTGACTTGTTCTCAAATTGCAAGTTCTTGCACATTTCTCGCATCCCTCAAGCATAGAATTTACGAGGCCGCTGAGTCTCAGTTATTTTTCCAACGTGTCACAAATGACTATACCGATGTTACGTATTTTTCGCGCAAACAAAGTAGCTACGACTTCTTCCAAATAATTTAACAATCATTCATTGTGTCTGACGATTTAATTTGCTTTAATTCCACCAAATGTCGTTACACGTTTCTTTCCTTTGCCTCAGAATTTGAAAGTAAGATCGTCACCCACGCGTGGGCGACGCGAATCCCAAGTAGGAACTAAACTATCAGGAACTAAACTTGATTAAAATAAAACTCGATTAAAAGTAAAAACTCGTTAAAAGAAAAATTTATCTGTTTGAATTTAATGTAAAAAAGACGACGTTACTTTCCGGCCCCCCTAATATCGTCCGCGGGCGTCAAAAGAAAATTCTCTTTAAAAAGAAAAAATTCTTACGAAGAGCCAATGACGACCAGTACGTAAAACCAACATGTTCGCGCTGTCGGTGTGCTTTCCACGGCTTCGTCCATCCGATCGTTCCACGTTGGGGCGTTGTCCGCATCGGGAACGGACACGTCGGTGAAAGGTGAAACAGGGCGAGACCGGCGCGACGAGGTAACGGACAATTAATGCCGGCTGGATAAGCGTGTACGTTCATCCCGTGGAAACAACGGGGACAGTGTTTCCTTGTTCGTTAGAACAATTCGACGACTGATTCGCCGCCGGTTTGTTTCACTGCGCGATCGTCCGATCCGATCGGCGCCACGCTGCACGCTCGAAAGTAAATAAATTTTGCTCTGGAAGAAAAAAGGTCGTCGCTCGAATTTGCGACAAGCTTGGCGAAATTGCGAAAGACTTTGCTTTGGATGATTGTCGAAAAAGAAAAGTTGATTCAGGAAGAAATTTCCGCTTCTTTCGTTGTTTGGGAAAAATTCCCGTCGACTCGCGCGAGTAACTGGAGAAGTGTCTTAATCAGCTTCGAGCGTCTCTGCGAGAATTGAGAATTGGAACATTCAGCGTAAACTCTCGACAATTTCGCTCGTGGCGAATTCCGAAAGCCACGTTGATTTCTTGATTGCTTTAGAAATTAATTTCACTGGCGATTTTGTGCCGCCAATTACCAGTAATTAGTTAGAAACCAGGCTGCGACGATACAGCCGAAACGTATTATCCACGTTGCTGGTATAGATACGTGTGAAATAGACGTTTCGCGAAAATCCTCGCCTTGGCGCAATTAATCGAAAGCACGCGAAACGCCGCGCGACGAGGAAGTAATTTAACCAGCTCGCCGATTGGGGGCATCCTTCTTTCCACCGATTCATTTCCGCGCGGCGCCGCTTCCGGTCAACGAAAATCGATATCCAGTCGTTTCGCAGCTACTTCCGGCGACACTCTCAGTCGCCCTACGTTATTTTGCCATCTTGATATTCAGTTTAAATCTACTTGCGCGCGTCCACGTGCGACGAAGTGCGCGATTGTCGATAATTCGAATTGACACTCGCGAGGAAGTCACTTGAAGAATGCCTCATTTTAAAGTGTGAAGCTTCTACTATACAATGACAGGAAAATTTTTTCCCGTTACTAGAGCTCGCGTGAGCTCGAACGAACGAAATCTTCTCTTTGCAACGACCTCGTGAAATTTGTTAAACGAAAGGAATCCAAGAAAGCTCGACTCAAAGTGAAAAGATGAAGAAAATCGTACGACGAGTTTTAAAGAGTAAATATCGACCTTTAAAACCGATATAATCATTTTTTTCTTTAATGTTTCTGTACGCGTTTGAATTTTTATAATTTTATAAGGAGAGAGTGTCTTTGCTTTCCCACTTACTGCATAATATTGAAAGACATTTTGAAAAAAAAAAAAACAGTCACACTTTAAAACAAAACAAAACCAAGTGAATCATTGTGAGATTTTTCACGAAATGAAATCGCCGATTTGAACGATCGACAATTTTTCATTGCCATCGGTACAATTGCGCTCTTCATTGTCGTCACAGGCTGATTTACGTATACTTCGTTTGAATTTGACTGTCTAATAATTATTAACGTTAAAAACGGTCAAAATGAATAATTTTTATTAGAAATTCTACAAATGATATTTGTAAAAATGTATAAGAGTTTGCATAGTCTAGTTTATTATTATAAAGTTCTGTTCTATCTTTCACTTGAATGTCTCTGACAAAAATGTCGTAATATTCATGCATAAATTTTCTACTGGAACAAATTTGTCACTTGCGTGGATTATTGCTGGTTAAATTTCTCGTTTCTTCATAAAAATCATCACGCGTATACAATCTGGCCATTTGCGACATATTTTTTTTTCTCCACTTGCCCGCGAAACGCTTCAATTTCCAAGAATATTCCGAACACCCTGTATATGTTACGTACGCGTACCGTACACGGTCATCTCTAGATGTCGGAAAGCGGAAATTAAGTTTCCATCGACATGCACGCGAAAATCCGGCCGATATTAGAGACTACTCATCTTCGGTTGCCTGGCCAATCGATAATCTCACGTCGTACGGCTCATTTAGCCGGCGCGGAGTTTTGCATAAATTTAGCCGGAAGATGGAACGATATCTGGCCTCACCGCCGGCGGAGGGACCGGTACCGACGACCGGAGAGATCGAAAGAGGAAGAAAGAAAACCAGCCGTGCCCCACGTATCGTTAATGGTACGTGACGGTAATTCTCGGCAAACAAGAAGTTAATTGAAAATAAACAGGCAGCGTGCATTTTTGATGATAAACAAACCTCATCTCGCCGCTGACGCGAGCTACCGCTTTCCAGCCGTGTCGGAAAAAAGAAAAAAAGAAGAAAGAAGTGCATCCGCGATGCGGGTTACGCGAGAGCAAAGGGAAAAAATCGGTCGTTGGACTCGCCTTCCTTTTTTCTCCTCTCCTCAACCGGCCGATTTAATGGATCAAAATAACAAGTCGAGAGTGCGCGCTGTCGAGCTGTTTGCGGTTCAAAGATTATCGCGGAGCGCGTCTTTCAATCGCCGTGGATACTGATGTTTCCTCGCTCGTGGGCGTTGTAATCCGATTTGCACCGCTGTTACTCGGATTTTCGTACGCACTTTCGGCAGGCTACCAGTTCATTCCCGCCGATCTTTACGCCAATTCGATCCCCATACGATCGCGGGGAGACGAAACTTCTTGCAGAGTTCTTTGGATGCTGCTCGCGCGATACGCAAAATTGACGCAGTTGCGGGCGTTCGAAAGCTCTTCTTTAAACAAATCGATGTTAAACAACGGATCGAGATCCGCGCGGAATTTGTTTTGAACCGACCGACGACAAACAGCAATTTTCGTCGCGTAATCCGGAGAGAGGCCCGGGATGGAGGAGAAGCGAAAATCGCAGGGCACAATCGGGTAAACTAAACTGCTCGTGGCGAAGGGGAGGGAGCAAACAAGCGCAGTTAATCCAAAAAATATCGCGCGGGTCACGTTTCTTTCTCGATGTAAAACGCAACATTTCTCGAAACGATTCCGTCCCTCATTCAGCCGAGCAGAGGGACGGCCCTCGAGGAGAGAACTCTGCGAATCGGTTTCTCAAGTGATTCGATCAGACTTCCTTCT
>KQ435744.1:690839-705820 GCA_001276565.1 Melipona quadrifasciata
AAAAAAGTCGTCTTCGTTTCCTAGTTAGAACAGTTGCTTCTTGCAGTTTTTTTTTTTTTAAACACTCTCGAATTCAACTGGACGTAACGCACGACAATTGAAAACTTTCGCGAACGACGACATTTTGGGCGGAGTGTTCGCAAAAGAGAGGACAGCGTAGAAATTAATTATGACGGATATACCGCGTGACGCCGCGAGCGAATAGAGCGCGTTGTCTATACGAACGCGCTACAACAGTTCTGTGCACCCAGCTATTTATTTTCATTTATATGATTTAACTGGCTCTCCAACCGGAGAGTGCTAGATCCTAGTTCATCCATCAAACCGGTCTCCCTAGGAATTGATAGGACTGCTACGTTGACGCGGGCCCCGTTTAACGACCAGCGAAATTAATGAAATTCTAATTGTTGGGAAGTTTGATTGACGAAGCACGGTCGATTAACCGTGGTAACGCCATTGAATTTTATCGAGTCGACACACGAGGGAGGCCGGCAACTCGATCGACGAACTTTAGAGAAAATAAAAGTCAGCGTGTACGATGGAAATAGGGGAGGAGGGGGAAGCGACTAGAAAGTGCATTAAAGCGGTTCGCTTCAAACAAGTTAAACGGCGCATTAATTGTCGTTCTAACGATTGATTTACTCTCGCGAAAGTTAATTTAAAATACGGAAAGCAGAATCGAATTTAACGGATAGAGAGAGAGAGAGAGAGAGAGAGAGAGAGAGAGAGAGCTGCATGTGCGTTTCAATACGTCTGTTTTTAATTGAAAAAGAAACTTTCGTCTGTCAGAAATTTGCTTTCGCGGATGCGTTTCTATTTCCACTCTAATCAACCGTGGCTTCGAAGCGAGCATAATTTTTCGACATGACACGCGACGAACCTAATCGCTCTTCATTATCGCACAGCATCTTTATTATCACAGTGTTGGCACAGATTTACGCGCTCGTTAATTCGCGAGAACAACTTCCGGCTCGTTTGCCGTTTACGAAATTTGTTGAAATAATTTCTCCGTTTAATTTCTCTTTTTAATTTGTTTTTCGAACGAAGGATCAACATCCAGTTGCATTTGCCACTGACTCTTGGTGAACGAATCAATTAACGACGAATCTTCACAGATTTTCCATAAGGAAGGAGATAGCCAGAAAAAATTACAATTTACAGACTTAAAATTGCAAAGTCACGAATTTATACGTACAAAGTGGGAATTTCTTTTTTTTTTTTTCGTAACTTTGTCACGCCGCACGAACGAGCACGCCACGTTGTCAATCAAAAAGCGTCTTCCTCGTGCACCACCCACCCCCTCTTCGCGAAATGTTTCGCTCCTCGCCGACGACGTCACGTAGCCGGGAATGTTTCACGCGACAATTGCCACGAGGGGGACAGAAGCGTTTCGCATTCGAGGCGTGCACGCGGCATTTTTATCAAACTCGCGAGGATGTCCTGTCCGCGAGATAAGCGGGAATTACGTATGTGGTACGCGTGGCTCGGTGCAAATCACGGGGAACGATAGCTATCGATCCGCCGGTTCACTCGACAGTCGCATTCTTCCCTCTTGACTGGATACTTCTCATACGTGACTCTCTCGCACGAAAGAGAGAGAGAGAGAGAGAGAGACTGCTGCTTTCGTTTGTCACGCGGTTTCGGCGCTAGTCTGCCAAAGTGACGTTCCACGTCACTGGCTCGACGTGGATTGAAAAAGAATTCCGATCCTTTCGACGGGAAGGGAAGATCGCTTCCTGTTCCTGTATCGGTGACGAAAATAGATCAGAATGTTTATTCGCCACGTGTCAGATTTTTCATATCTCCGCCACGTGAAATGTCCATTCACGGTGTGACTTTTCTTGCTGCTGATACCCGCGGTGATGGTATTACCAGCATCGTGCATCATCCTACCAGAATTTGTCACGCGAGTAATCAAATTCTGTCAGTGACAAGTTAAATACGACGAAAAGAGGCTTTATCGAAATATAAGCTCGTTAATCCGGTATTGGCTAATTATTAGGGTCACGCGTGTAGAATTTGTCATAGAAATAACATATATCAAAAGAAAGCTTCGATCGATCGAAACTGAATATTTCCACCCATATTTCGATCGTGACGATTCGTAGAAATTGGAAGCGTTCACGTCGATGAAATTTATTTACATATAATCTGCTGATTAATGAACAATTCGCGTGAAATCAGTCGCGTTCATTATCTGTCAACCAGAATGTTAAAATGGTCGTAATTCCGCGAGTGGCGTGCATTTGCATCGACAGGGTCATTTTTCCCTCGAAATTGCCATCTTCCGTTCGTAATAGCGGATGGTTTATTAATTATCGATAAACGGGTCAAAGCAGAATTTATTCTCTCTCTCTCTCTCTCTCTCTCTCTCTCTGTGCGAGTAAATTTTTATTTCGTATTTTAGAATAATCTTTCACGTCTAAAATTAGCTGCGTTCAAAATATTGATAAACTTTCAAGCTCGATTTTTCTCGAGAACGAGGGCTCCTTTCTCTGGTTTCGAAACGCTCCAGCACAGCGATCTAATCAGCACCTGTCAAAAATCGACGCTGTCGATCAATAACGACAATCTGTCAGTCTCGTCTGTCTTTCGCCGGTCCTATCAACACTACAACTACCAAAGTGGTCAAAATGATCAATTTATAATTTCACAGGCGTAAAACAAGTATATTAAAATGTATAAATAAAAGCTTGCATACTTTCTCTTGTTTCGTAAAGTTTCCCCATCTTTTGGATTGCAATGTCTCCGATGGAAATTTTACGATTTAATCGTCGGTAGTTCTGGCGTTAAGATCGATGAGCGATTTTAATTGAAACCGAGAAGTCGAGATGTCCGGAAGAAGGGAGGAGCAAACTCTTCGTTGCTCGACGATACGAAACTGCACGAGTAACTCGATGATAATAAGGAGCGAGAGCTAGCGCCATGTCCGCTAAATGCTCGTAATAAGAAGCTTAATGGCAACGGCTACAGCAACGACGATAACAATCATCATCATAACCGTAACCGTCGTAATAACCGTAATGACCAACGGGACGCGATAATACGTCGACGTCGTAGAATTCGGGGTAGATGGGGGGGGAGACACGTGGAAATTTGTGGGCTCCGAAATGCGGGACCACGTCTACGCGAACGGCCATGACTCTCTCCCCGTCGCAAATCAGTGTTTCATGGAGCGAGCTTAATCCGACGACAGCCGGTTCAACGACTCGTTAACGCGTACATTCTTGCGAGTCAGTTTTCTCTCTCGTCGTTCGAGTCAGCGTTCTCGGAAGGAGGATTCAATTCGTTGAATTTGATTTGAAATTTGACCCGGAATGATCTTTTAACGATCTTTTGATTGACGATGCGATTTACGGAGCGAACTGTGTTATGGTATGAAAGGATTTGTTAAGCATTATTAATATACTGAAGATTTTGGTGATTTTGGAGAATTTTGCTCAACTGTTTTCTTTTTTTTTTTTCAATAGTTAGTTGATTAATTGCATTTTTCGAATCTACTTACTATGTTGATATCTTCATCTTAAATTGCCTCTTGATAATTTTCAGTTTGGTTTTGGTCTTTCAATTTTGATTTAATTTACTTCAGTGCAGCTTGTCGTTTAGCCAATTGTTTTATAACACCAAGTTGGAGGAAATTGAATATCTATTTTACAGAAAATGAACCCTTGTATCTGTGACTAAGTACGTATCACGATAGATAGTACCAGAAGTGTCAATAGCCAAGGCAATTGTTTTATAACGTCAAGTTGAAAGAAACTGCATATTCATCGTACAGAGAATGAACAGTTGCCTCACGTCCGTAACTAAGTAACTATCAAACGTATCGCAGCAAATGACACTGGAACGTCATGCAAATTGCCTCCATTTCCTCTGTTGGAGATGGGCTACAATTTAGATTTGCTAATTTTCCAACGTTCGAGCAAGCTGAATAAAAGTCAGCAACAGCTGGCTGGCAACGATTTCAACACACATCGCGGGTCCCATTCAAACTCGGAAACTATTGAGAGTCAGGTAATTTTATCGAGTCGAGGCGACAGAGGGAGCACTCTGTCCGCTGAAAGCAATATCGCGACGTAAAGAATGAACGAGTGAACGAACGAAACGTCCCCGAGGCGAAGTGAGGCGATGATCGATCGCCGGTACGGATCGATCGGGCCACGGGTGCCTGGTGTGTATCGCGCGAGGCCGGTCGATCGTTCGATTGTAAGGGACAGCAACGGATCGGCAACCGGCGAACTTATCTATCCCAGCCAGGACACAGGACAAAGGATAATAAATGGCCGCGGCGGGCTGCTGCTTGAGCATTCGGAAAGGTGGACGCGGCGCGGCGGAGTTGTGCTTTGAGGCTGGCCAACTTTAAATCACACCGGCTGTCACTACGATGTAGATAGCTCGAGCTGGAGCAGCAACTCGCTCCATTCCACCATCGAGATGTCTCTATTTCTGTCGGTAGGCGACGTGCCGCGCGTCCAGCCAAGTAATATCTGTCCTCGCGAAGCGTCGTCCAAGACGCGTTTACGGATTGAGCTGTATGCAAGAGGGAGGACTCGATCGATCGTTGTCAATCGGTGGTTTAACTCTCTCTCTCTCTCGCTGAATGAAATTTCGCATGATTCACTTGTGGAAATTATTGCAATCTGAGGATGATTGTCTCGTGTTTGAAAGTAGCTAAAACCTGGTGTTGTGATTATGATAATGTAACATAAGTACGAGAATGACAGAGAAAGAAGGTGTGCAGTAGAATCTATCTAGCTCGATTTAAGTTTCATATTTAATCTCAACAGTAAGTTAAATATACACATTTTGGCGTTGATCGTTCGACGTTACCAAATCCCGCGAAACTTCTCAGACATTCGAGAAATTTCTGTGTCGCCGCGTTGGAATCGTCAAATTATTGTTCGACCACGCGTGCACGCGCGTTCGTCTGTCGTCGATCTGAAAACGACAATAATTCCGAGTATCGGAAATATGACAATTTTTCCCACCGGCGGGGACGTGGAAGGCTCGATAAATCTCAGGATTTCTGGTTAAACGTCGAGCGAACGGTGATATTAAACGTTTATATCGGCGGGAGGGGGGGGGGCAATAAAATTCTTGGCCGAACAGCATGCAAAAAGTAGGCGATCGGTCAGAGAGAGGGAGAGAGAGAAAGATTCATAAAGTGAACCGAATTCCTTGCAGGACCTGCACAGCGTCGATCTGGAGGAATTCAAGCACGGCGGGACCAATATCACTGCCTTTCGATTAGTGGACCCGGAAAAGCCGGAAATACAGAGGGTCGTGCAAGATTGGATCTACGGCGAGAAACGTTACAATCGAGAGCTCGATATGGGACAGAGCTCGAACAAGGTACGGCAAAATGTATCGCCCGATATTAGCTATTAATTACAGCAGTTGCCATTGCTTGCAGAAACAGATTGATCGTGTCGCTGAATTTCCAATATTCGTCACATACATCGCGCGATTCAATTTCCACGTTTGAATTCTAATTCTAACAGTTACGATTGAGTTCTGAACAAGTGCGATTGAATTTTAATTCTAATTCGCGTGTCACATTTTCCATTCTTTCGTTTCTCTCCAATGGAACATTCAATTCTATCACTTTGAACATCTTGTCTCCACGAAATACAACAGAACTTTATTAACAAAAATTGTTTTCGTACAGAATGCGACGGTAATAGTTCTTTTGTGCAAGTTTAAGCTCCGCTTTTTCAAATGGAATAATATTTCTTTTTGGCCTGTTAGTAATTGCAGTTTGATAATTTCTACGAAAAAGTATATTACGTAGCTATGTATGTCGAAAAGTTGTTAACTTAGGAAATACTTTGATCTCAATCCTGTAAAATCTATTGTGCGAAAAACGAGAAGGGACAGGGGCAGTATTTTTACTTTTATTCTACACTTTACAAAATTAAAGTTGGAATATCTTCCGAACTATTAATTCTTCGACATAAACAGGTCGATAGTTTTCTTTTATAAATAAAAAACTGATGTATAAAAGAACATGGAGTTCCTTTTAAAGTACTATTAATTGTTCGACGTAAACAGGCCGATAGTTCTTTTTTTTTATACATGGTATAAAACTGGTATATAAAAGATGGAGTTCCACTTAAAAGAACGAGAGTGACCTTATTACAACGTAACAAAGCGCTTTTGTCAACAAAGTTTTCTCGTGCCTCTGAGAAACGAGGCAGATATCCAAGGCCATCGATCGGTCACGTGATTCACCCTGCATCGCGAGTGTCGGTAATTTCAATTTCGCGACGCGTTAACCCCTTGCGCTGGCAACTGGTTTGCGGACCATAACGAGTGACCAAACCGTACACAATAATTCGTCGCTTTCTTTTTGATCTCGTCGGTATAACATCACTGGATAGAAATTGCTGAAAAGCAATAGATTTATTATTTATTGTTGCCTGAGTTACATTTAAATATACTTATAACTGAGAAAATATTGCAACTTTGGGATAAGGAATTCTCGACGTGCGCACGTTATTCCAAGAATGTGTTAAGGGAGTCGTGACGCGTGGAAATCCGCCCGGTTCGAAAGGGATGATTTGTTTATTGGAAACGCGTCGTGGCGCAGGCGAAATTTCAATGTGCACGCGTGCGAACTTAATTAGCGGCGCGAGGGACTTTAACAATTACGGGCAACAACAACAACAGGTCTGCTCTCGAACTCGTTCGAGGATTGTTCCTGACCGCTTCCCGCTTTGCCCTTCCGCAATAACACTCTAATTTTGCATTCTTCGCGCGAGCTCGCTTGACGGCTACATCGATCTTCCTTCGACTCGCTCGGTACTGCTGTTCCGCGAGTCGGGAACGCACCACCCCGGCGCCAATCCCCGTCCGCTACTCGAGACGCTCGCGTTTGACCGAGAATAAGCTGGAATGTGCTACATAATTCGATATTTCGCCGTTTGAAGGCTGAAAAGGGAAGGCGTCATGGGAAATTGAGTTGCCTCTGGCGTCTATGGACGATGTATCGCAAGAACGAACATATTGGCGAGATGAAATGCCGATTAGTTTCACGTCGAATTCGTTCGCCCGAGTGGATATATTTGAACGCTTCCGATAAGAAATAAATAACGTGGATACTTGATTTTGGAATCTTCGTGAAAGTATTTTACCAATGTTGTTCCTCGGAGATACGTCGAACGCAGAACTTCCGTCAGTGCTAGCTTCCGTTTTCTAGAAATTGGAGGTCGAAATATCAACATCAGTTCTTCGTGATCCTGTAATTTCTACATGGGTTCATAGAAAATATCTGATTCAAACAACGGATCCTCATTGATATCGATTAGTTGCTTCCACTCAAACTTCAAATAGGGGAAGAAGAATCCCCAAATGACTACTGGCGTTGTAAATATCTCGACTTACTCGCCTCAATTTTTCCAACTGAATATGTCGACCTCTTCGAGCCGAACAACGTGAAGTATTTGTTTCGCCCGCTGTTGGTATCGCCGCAAGAGGGTTTTAAATACTCGTGGAACCTCTTTATCTTAACCCCTGTTTGACTCCCTACTTTGCAACAGTCTTGAATCTCCAGTTTCGAAACAAAGTCGCTTTCAACTTTCCGCCCCGCGGAGCCCACATAAATAAGTCGGCGGTCGACTTGCTTTCGGTGGATCCGGAAGGATCCGTTGCATAAGGAACTTTGTCCAGCAAATTGCAGAGCTCGAACTCTCGCTCTGTTCCATAGGTAACAAATCTCGGACGCGTACGTGGCGCGGCACTTTTTTCGTAACTTTCGTACTTTCTTTAAAACCGCCCGGTTGTCGTTCGTCCTCGATCTCCGCTGCTTTATTCATACGCGTCGAAAATCGTCTGTTTCGAAGCTATCGATCGTTGCGACGAAATTCCTTAATTTCCTTTCCCAAATTTTCCACATTCTCCAAACTCCGTTCGGAATATCATTTCTTAATCAGTGTTTCGTTCGTCGAGTTCGCAGCGATTTTGAAATGTTTGTAGAAGGTAATTGCAACGAAAGCAAGCAAAGTGTATTATTAATGTGTATTTTACAAATTTCCCTCTTCGAAATATTTGAAACACTTCGTTATTGCTGCCCTTTCGAGGCTGACGAGCTTGTCCCCGAATTTCCCAAATTGCCAAAATTCTGTTGCACTTTGTAAATGCAAATACGCGGTACAATTTCGTAATTCACGGGAAAGGAACGAGCGCTATTTTTCGCCACCTCTGTGGATACCAATTCGCAGGCAATTTCGCTGCGGTATTCGATTGATCGCGCGAATTTCGTCGCGGAAATTGCCCGTGCAATTTACCTACTTCCTCCGCGTGTTCCTCGTTCTGCCGCGTATAAACCTGCTAACGAAATGACATCGTATAGCGCGATACGCACGATCGTCTGGACGCGTATACACGCGGCAGCGCGCGCAGATGCACGTGTATTCCCATTAGATATCCCTATTTTGTCTGTTTGCCGCGATTGGTGAAACGCGGCGTGGTGAAATTACCGGAACGCGATCGACGATGCAATTGGACGTAAAAGGACGGTGGCGGGAAATTTTTTTCACCTGCCGCTTTATTCGGTCAATTTTGCCAATTTTGCAATCTGGCCTGAGAGAATGGTCGAAATTCATTTCGCCCGGATTTTTAAATTAACAGACGAAACACTTTTTATATTTAAAAATCTGTTAAGAGTTCATCTGTCCCGGTGCGTGTAGAAATGAAACGCTTCGCGGAAAATAAATACACGTTCGAGAAATTTTCGAAGGAAACTTTGATCGAAGGAGGTACTACATGCGAGACGACTTTGCGAAGTGAAGGAAATGGTGGCCTGATGGGGACACGTTTGAAAGTTTCCACGTTGTTTCAATCGAAAAATTTTGACGTTTGTTTCTACTGAGTATTTCCGTGAGTATTTCTCAAAATTTCTGTATCGAGACAATACTGTTGTTATTGATATCCTATCTTTTGCAATTAAAATATCGAACTTGGAATAATTTCACAATTCGTCGCATTTCCGTCGCTCGCGCTAATTGTTATCGTTTCGCGCGATTGTTCGGCGATTCGATCGTCGCCAAACGTTGTTCCAATGGGAATCCAAACAGGTCACGAACCGAAAGTTGGGTGGTTCTTGAAGCGATTCGTGAGGCAGCATCGCGGAGGCAGATTATGTCATTGCGCGCATCTGGCACGGCATCAACCGCGGAAAAGTTGAGCAGCGAATCTGGACGTTCGGCCATCTCGTGGGAAGCAACATCTGCCGCGACCGACGCCAGTTTTCACGCCCTTAAAAAGGGTAAATTGCATCGACGCCCTCGCGCGTTCGCGCGAACTTTGGCCGAAGCATTTTCGTTTGACGGACGTTATGCGACCAGGTTGGGAGACGGAAAGCAGCGAGGAAATGGAAGATACGCACGATCCTTGTTTTATAGTTTGAATCGACACGAGATGGGAAAACATATTTTTTTCTTTTATATTTTCACAGAATATTTCCTCGGAAAAGTCCAAGCTTTGTCTCAGTGCGGCGGTCCTTTTTCAATGACGATACTTAAACTGTCATAATTCACAGAGATGAAAGAACTGGATTTTCAATTTCAACTTTAAAGCGCCAAGCTTTCACTTCCACAATCTGGGATTCATTTTCCACAAAATTTTTTCTCCTTGTCACGTAATGAAGATATGGTTTGCCGTTTGAAAATACTGAACAAATTTTTTCATAACTGAATCCATCATGAATTTTGGAGACAACCGTCTTAAATTTTTTCGCCGTAGAATTTTTCTTTCTGCGTGTATACAATTACTGAAACGACAGGGATTGAAGAAATTCTCGGACTCTGTGGAATTTTCGTTTCGACGAAATTCAAAGTTCAATAACTTGGCGAAAAGAGATTGCACAGCGAGTTTTAGGGGATCGTTGGTAAAGGGAAAGCTTCAAATCCACAGATAGACTCGGTTACGAGAAAAAAATTGTTCAATATTTCGAGAGACGTTCGAATTTACAGCATTTTCGAGGAAAAACGGTGTCTTTGCTTTCCCGCTTACTGGACGATAGAAAAACACTTCCCGTTATACGAAAATATGACGGCTGAAATACCGCCGAGTTGAATTTTTCGAACGTTGAAAATTTAACACGAGTTGGCAAATTTCCGGCCAGCTCTGCAGCTGGATGGACTTTTTCAGTTTGCTAAAATTTCAGTTTCCACGAATCGGGAAATTTCCCTCTCGCTTCTAATTAGAAGAAGAAGTATCCGGCGAAATATTCCGCGAAGGCATATACCTCGAGAGCCGCTTTCTGGATAAGCTTCTGGAAGAAAATAAGAATCACAGGGTTCACCTATGAAAACGCAAACAATTGAACGGGATCAGTGGCCGGGCGTGCGAAAGAGGGGTTAAATAATGGGAGCTGGAATCGTTGGAAGGCATCCCGGGGCCATTCTAAGGTTGCCGAGCTTTATATCTTTTTACCCACGACCTTTTCTGCCTCGCCTATACCTCTCCATTCATTTCTCTTCCCCTTGGAGGAGGCCACGCTTGTTTGATCCCTGACCCGTTTATAACGCGAAGGAAACCACCCCGCCGGAAGTCGGCCCCCCGATGGCGCTGCGCTCGCCGACGCGCTTTTTCATCGGAAATTCGTTAAATTTGCCTCGTTCGTAGCCGTTTGGTCGAGACAACGTTTTGACGAGTAAATCGGCCGGTTGTCGTTTCGCCTTTTTCTCTCTCGCCAATCTCTATTTCCTTTCTCGTAAACGGCGTCCTTCCATCCAGCGACGAGGAATCGATTCTCACCAGGCATCCGGAAGCCGGGGCGAAAAAAGGCTCGCGTCTGGCCGCGCCGGTGGCTTACAAAGGCTCCTCTCTTACAGAAAAGGCGATCCAAGCCATCCTGGATTCGATGCATCCTCGTTCCGAGAAAATTCATCGCGGTTCGTGTTTGGCGCGGTCTGAAATAAAAATAAAAGCAAAGAGAGAGTAGAAAAGCCTGGGACTGGGAAGCACCGGGACTTTGAAAAAAAAAAAAATATATATATTTCGCGATGTAACAAGATATTTTGGAATTGAGAGGTCTACAGGGAAAAAGGGTGAGTGTCAGTTTCAACGCGGACTTTGAGTTCGATATTTTTTCACGCTCTCCTATTTTTTTCGCATTTTCACTACTGTTTCGTATCATTGGCCGTGCCGCATTGTAAATTAAAGTTTCCTCGGTTTTATATTCCTTTTAACACAATATTTCTGTCTGTTGCGTGTACAGGTTGAAAAATAAATGTTTTTTTAATGAATCGGCGTTCTCTCTTTTTTCTCTTAGACCTTTTAGATCTTCTGGAGTTCATTGGCCAACAAAAATTTGCATAATTTACGAGGATATTGAAACAGCTTTTATAGTGAAACAATATATTGATTAGAGAGATATATTTACATTAATGGATGAAATATAAAAATTTTTGACGAGAACACTGAGCTTAGTTTTTAGATACCAGTTCGTCAATATCTGGTTCAATACAGGTAGTATTTTCAAGATGCTCGTTTAGAATTTTGCTTCTTATAAGTACTCCCTAAAAGGGACATCAGGAACATTCGTAGTTAAAATTATTCAAATAATAAAATTCTCATTCAATTATTCCAATTTTCGTTGGATACTTTAGTCCCTTCAATTGTTGACGCGTGTCAGAAAGTCTCAGACGAGTAATTTTATTAGTCTGCTTCATCCTTTTGCCTTTATTGCTACATCGTGCGATTTCGAAACGTTGGAATTGGAACACGTGGTTAGAGAAAGTTAAAGAAATCATTTTTGACAGATCGAGAGGATCACGCAAGTTTCACGCAGGGATGAAAATCGCGAAAGACAAGTCCGGGAGTCAAACTTGCTCCACTTGTAGCCAGTGCTTCAAAACTGAACTGATTTATTCGTTGAATATTCGTGAAAGTTGCCGCGACAACGGGACGGAAAGGAGACCGGAGGGAGAAGTAGTAACGTGGCCGAAGAAATTTGTATTCTCTCTACGTGCAATTAACCCGATTTATTTCGCTGGAGTTTCTTTCCACGCTCTCTCTCTCTCCCTGTGAAAAAAGAAGCTCTGTAATTCCTAGGAGAGCTAACCTAGGAGAGCCGATTCGAACGATCTCGATGTTGTACGAATACGAAATCGCGTTTATTGTTTGCCGTACTTCAGCTCAATTACACGGTAACGGAAAGTTGTTAGTCGCGAAACGGAGGAGCAGGAAAAACGAGGGCAGAATTAGAGCGGGTAGGAGGAAGGTGAAAGGGAACAACGAGGAGGGTCGCATTAGCGATTCCGTGCGAGTCGTCGGCCAGGCGAGCGTCGACGAGTATGTAAATACGCGTACACAGGGAAAATTGAGCGGATGTGTGTAAATGATGGTACGTGACCGATCTTGGGAGCGTTCGGAAGAGGAGATGCCGCGGTTAGGAGAAGGCGAGCGTTTGCTTGGCAACCAGTATCGAAGCTCGAGCAAAATTACACTGTTCCCTGTGTGAGGTTAATTTTCGACAACGACGCGCCCTCGCGTGTTCTCTTCCTCGTACTTTCTCACACCTTGGAACGTATTTTTTTTATCACTGAAGGTGATTTACGCCTCTTCAGGTGCAACGCTGATGCAGCGAAAATTAGCGATTGGTTGATTTGGGTCACGTGATTCGTGAGGGGGCGTGGCGTAGACCTCGAGTAGGAGTGGCGTTGTCTGGTACTGAGCGATCGCGCCTGTAATTTGTTTTCTATCGATTCAACGGAACAGTTGCTTCTGGGCCTTTCAGTGAGATGAATCGTAGTGGGGTGCAAGTCGTGCAGTTTTTCCTTTTTCCTCTTTAGTTAAAGAACGTAGGTACGGTGAATCGAGATACGCGCCGTACTCGGTGGAAATTTATCAGAGAGAGTCTGGGGAAGTTTACACAAACCGGAGTACGTTGGATCGTTCTGTCGATAAAAAGGAAACGAGGATAGGATTATCGCGAGAGATTCGGCTGCGTGGAATCCGATAATAAACACGCGAGCCTTCGAGCGCGCGCGTCGGTCCCGACGAGATCGAGCCCGTTGAAATTTCATCGTCCGAATTTTTATCGGCTCGCGCAGCCGGGTTACGTTCCGTCCCGCGAAATTCAATTTGCCCCCGAACTGATCCGCGAATTTCCGTTACGATCGTCGGATGGGCACACCGTCTGCCTGCACGCGCGCTATCGATACGTACTCTGCAAAGAACTTCCTGACGCTCAGCGCTACAACTGTATTACTATTACCGTAACGGCGTTCCCGAGAGCCTCTTTCCTTCCGACTGTTTCGACCGTGTTTTCAAATTTTCCGCGCTTACTCTCGGGGCTTCGGTTCGAGCAACCTTGGAGCTTTCGAGTCTCTGTCCGCGAGGAACGAGCTGGGATAACTGGGGATCTCTTCAGTTCGAGCAACTCGATCCGAGAAGGTATAATAATATTGAAAAGAACCGATTCGCGAAGAAATTCCGCTGATACGAATGTCCGGTGTATCTAAAACTCTCTTGAATTCTCTCTGTGCTTTCTTTTCACTTTTATCCCGGACGAGGTTTATGTTAAAGAAAAAAAAAAAAAAAAAAAAAAAAAAAAATTTCGATATTCCGTACGTATGAGCCTGGTGAAACGGAACACACAATTTTCGCTTTTTATCCACCGAGTAATCGATATTTGAACCGATTTCATAAACACGTCGTTTCACGGGGATGGCAAGGGGGGCCTCGATTTTCACGTTCGGTCGACTGCCAGCAGCACAAACTCAACAAAATCGCGCTAATTAACTAGGATCGCGTGCACGTGACAAATGATCAATGTATCCGTTGAATTACAGATAAATTGGTCCGCGCGCTGGTTGCTATCGACAACTGTAAGTATAGATAGGAAATGCCTGTTATTCGTCATCGGCCGGTGTGTTTACGCCTCGATTCGCTATCATTTTCCACCGTGGCACGTGAACGTTTTCGCTCGTCGCGTTTTCCTTCTGGTTAACCTCGCCGACGGTGGAGACAATTAATTTTCAATCGCGCCTTTCGCCCGCCGTCATGATCGATCCTCGATCGATGAAGTGTGACATCTTTCCTTCCACGCTGATCAAACATTTTCTTTCGCGCTTAACGTGCAATTTGCGAGATTGGAACATCATCAATGGAACAGAAATAAAATAAAAATGGAGAAGGAATGTAAATAAAAGTAAAACTTCTTCTCCTTGGTCTACCTCGGCGACACTTTTATACAACTCATTCCCTTTAGCACATTCTATTGTGCAGTTTTCTTCTTTACTGAATTTACCATATTTATTTACCGTTCGATCTATGATCACTTTGTCAAACATTGAATATTAGGATTAAAGGACAAAAAATGTAAGATGAAATGGTGAAAAAAAATCGTACAGCAGACTTTGAGAAGTCCTTGCGAAGAAGAGATTTTAATCCTGGAGATCATAGTGAGTCCAATCATGAAAAATACTTTTTTATTATTTTTTGAAAACAATAAAATAATATAATATAAAATAAAAAAAAAATTGTTCAAAAGAAAAAAAAAAGGCGAATTAACTAAAGTAAAGAAACTTCGTGCTTTGAAATAAGACTAGGTGGATTATTTCATGATTTTAAATCATCAGCAATGGTTTAGTTATACTCTTCATTATATAAACCAGCATATTCAATATTGCATCATTTCGTAGTCCAAACTTTCGTTTATATCGAGAGTGACACAAAGGTTAATATGTATAAGTAGCTAAAAGTACTATATAAAATAGTAATCAAAGGGTCAAGTGAAAAGTTTGTAATAGATTAACGAATGCTTTTGTTTCATGCACGCGTGGAACAGAACAACCTCACCTGCATAAAGGTAAGACACGATGTTTCGTTAGTTGATACTTCACGCAACGAAACAGTCCCATGGGAAGCTTCCTCGCGAAAATACAATAAATTCTCGACACTGTCACGGTGGGAGAGCCGCTCGAGATTCTGAATTTAAATGAATTTCCAGAAAGCCTCTGTGGGCCATTTTC
>KQ435744.1:731140-745409 GCA_001276565.1 Melipona quadrifasciata
AGAGCCTGGGGGGGCGGGGGGGAGAACTTTTCGAATCAAGAAATTAATAATTTCTCTCTTCTTTCTCTGTTATTCTTCCCAACGTGTTTATTGTTCTTCCCCCTTAATTTTTGTTTGCCGACTCCTTCGTTGATTATTTCGTCGCCTCATTATTTCGGGACGAAATTGTTTTCACCTCCGCTCGACGGCGGAACACGAGCGAAACGCTCAGAGTCAGGAATTGTCAATAAACTTCGCAATTACTCTGCCAATAATCTTATCCTCCCCGATAAAATTCAATTTTCAATTCGACGGAGTTTATCGGGTTTCCCCGTTTTTCATTCCGCCGCGTTCCACCGAGCTTCAGCTTATATTTATACGAACGGGCTCGTTCGTTTTTCCCCGGGTCTTCCCAAGTGGGGAACTGTCGTTACCGCCGTTCCGAGTTCATTTTTCTCATCAGGGAAACAAAAATGCTTCGCGTGTACCGCGTCGGTCCGATTAATCGATCTCCTACATCATCTAACGCAATCTTACCCGAGCATTTTCGTGTTCTGTTTTAGAAGCAGAAATCCTCGGGGAAACCGATCTGCGAAGCTTTTACCGACCTACACTAGCGGACGATCCTGTAGGGATTCGTTCGCGAGCCAAAGATAAAATAGAAACGAGCCAAACAGAAAAAGAAAGAAAGAAAGAAAGAAAGAGAAAGAAAAGGGAAAAGAGAAAAGAGAGAATGAAGCGATAGAGAAGCGAAAAACAGATTCCTATGCCCGAGAAAAGCGTATCCGACCCGATGGACCTAAGGAGGAACTCCACCACCGTCGGAACCACCAACCATAACCGCCAGTGATCGAGAACTGTGTGAAATACCGACAGAGACACAAACTGTAGAAAGTTCAAACGAAACGTATAATCAAAAGGAGGAGCAACGATCCTCGACCTTTCCAGTTTTCTTTCTTCCTTCCTTTCTTTCTTTCTTTTTTCCTTTCTTTCTTCGTTTGAGAAGAACCTGCGGTTCTTTCGAGAACCGTAATCTCGACCGACAATCTAACCGGAACGTTATCGACGGAACGCTAGCCAATCAATTATATACCGGGTGACGTACGGGTGTCGTTGGAATTTCATTAAGCAGAGAGAAAGAGAGAAAGGAAGAACAGAAAATAAAGGGAAAAGAAAAAGACGCGAAAAAACGGGATGAAAGAAAGGAGGAAAGAAAGAAAGAAAGAAGAAGGAACAGTGTGGAGGTTTTTTTCTTCTGCCTAGAACGATCGTTTTCTCTCCCACAATCGAAATGGTGGGACCCGTGAAAATGATGCGGACGAATGCTTGAAATTGGAAAGGTCAACGCGTTTGCCATTTGCTCATATCAAAACAATTTTTAGATTAACGATTGACGACCGACTTGAAACCTCGCAGCGAGAACGGACCGCGCGTGTCTCGCGCGGTTGTTGAATGTAAAAGTCTCCAAGAAAAGAAAAAAAAAAAGAATGAAACATGAAAAAGACACAGACGCGGTGTGACTCTTTGTTTTTCTAACTCGGACTGGCCGTGATCGCGACTGAACTATTTACACGAACAATCACGATTTTATACCGACTAGATAATTAATGTATAGCGTCAAGTTGCAAACGTTTTATTGTATGTACATATTTTGCGTAGCCCGACGAAGTCTGTAAGCTTCTTTCCAATCAAATTTATAACCGAATCAAAAGGTGAAAAACAGGGGAATGAGAGGGAATTTTCAAACGTCGAGCGCGATCGACCGCGATGTAAGAAAATTTTTTGAGCTCCGAGAGGAGCTTACGGACTCCTCGTGTTCGAAGGAAACAGAAAAAGAAAGAAAGAAAAGGAAAGGACGACTCCGTTGCGCGATGGGCGATTCCACGTGTCTTGACTCGTACATAGACTTGTATGATACGAAACGAGGCGAAACGAGAATAACAGAGAAAACAGAGTGGTGTTAACGAACGAATTCACGTGTACGGTTCGAAAAGCCCGGGCGCGCGATGTGTGACAGTTTAGTATGACATTGTTAGTCGTGTCGCAATGTTTCTTGCCTCTCTTTCTCTCCCGCCATGGACACGCAGGAGGTGAGCAACTTTTCTACTACTACGTCTCTGCTACTCGTTGTGTGTCACAGCACTGGTCGATCGACAGATCGTAGAGCATGAGATGTTATTTTTTCATTTTCCCTTTCCGAACGATCGACCTTCTTTTTTCTTTTTTCTTTTTTTGCAAATGTTCGATACACGCCACAATGGTGGAAATGGAATTATTAAACGAACTTTTACGGCAGGAAAAAGCCGGAAGAGTTCGGTTTACTCGTCTGTTGGCATTTGTTTTTTTCTTTTCTTCAAAATTTAAACGTTGCTTCATAGATAAAAACTTACGAGAGGAAATAAAAGTATAATAAATTCATTACAACCGTTGTTTCCATTTTCATCATTGATCGCCGTTCCTGTTACCAATTAAACGAGATGAAACGAAAGAAATAATTCTTCCAACACGCAGTACACGTGATGTGGATAATTTTTCCTTTGCAAACCGAACTCTCCTATGATTTGCCTTATTGTTTACAGCTTGGATGTCACTTTCCGTGCCACAGTTTGTTAAAAATAAAGCAAACCGTTACAAATGATTTGTTAACGACCGCACGATTTACTATGAAACACTACTACGTTTGTTCCCTTGATACTTTGTTCTTTCACAGCTTCGACGAAACCACTAATTAATTTGCGTACAATCGATGTTGCATGCACGTGTTCGACAGAATTTACTCGCGTACCATCGGCGAGAAAGTCAGCTTCGTGCCGTGACGCGTCGCGTAAACTCACAGAGAAATAAATCTCAATGAAACAACACGATCAATGCCTGACGAGACGAGTTGTCTGACCAAAGTGTCTCGTCGTTCTCACAGCCAATTCAACCAAACTAAATCTAAGAACGCGATACATCTCGAGATGTTCCAGAGTCTTCAAACTCGTTTTTGTTCGTTCTTCGCCGTTTGGCTCTCGAATCGTGATAGAAAACGCAGTTGAGGCCCTGCTTGAGACGTCGCAATCCGACGCAAGTTTGTTTCATTCCGCCGCGGCAATTCCAGGTCAAAGTACTTTCGGTTTGGCGAGCGTCATCGCATTTGGCTGACGAAACCTCGCGAGGGGAGCACGACAGAGGGGATGCAGCGGAGGTTTGCTGGAACTTTCCAGAAGTCCGTGTGCTCGGAGATGGCGAGCGAGCTCCGTTACGCGCTGGACTGCGGCAACGAGCGAGCGATGAAACCCGCGAGGAGGACGCTGTCGTGCCGTCGCGAGAGGGAACGATCGAGCCTGTCGATCGTGTCCGAGGAGGAGGGCAGGTATCCGGCGTGCAACAAGTACAGACACTTTGCGGGGAAGGCGCCTCTGACCTGAAGAAGCCGCTGTGGAGAGGCTGGATCATCGTCGAGGAGCTGACTCGCGCTGGTCTGACTCGCGACTCGACGAACCATAACGGCAATCGACGAGCGATGGCCAGCTGGAAACCATCCACCTTCTCTTCCGTTTCTGCTTTATCTTCCACCCCTCCCTCTTTCTCTCTGTCTTTGAACCTGTACACGCAGCAGTGAGATTCTTTATTTCTCTTTCCCCTCTCTTTTGCTTTCGTTTTGCCCGCTCTCCGTCTTTGCAGGCGACGCGAACGAACGTGGCAGTTCGTTCGTCGACTGGCCACTTTATAGAGTGTACAGTCGTTCAGTCGTTAATTGGAGCTCGCTTGAAATTTATCGTGCCGTGCGGGAGACAACGGCGCGCGCTGTTTCAGCGGAAAGATTAACGAGCAGCCTCGGGGATCCTTTTGTCTTTCGTTGCCGCCACTCGCGGCGAGAGAGAGGGTGGCCACCCTTCGTGAAACGGACCCGGGCGAACCGTCCCCGCGAATGTCAAAGTCTCGGTCGTCACTGTTTCCAAATCGCGATCGTTTGTACGTACACACGCGCAACTTGGTTTTTACCGAGGCTCGACGTTTGAAAGGAAGTATTTTCAAACGTCGAAACACATAGCCGAGGAAAGAAGGAACGATCCGACAGATTCGTACATTTATCGAATATATCGAAAAGCAACAGATTATATCGTCGTTATCTCCCGCACACGATACGTCGGAATACAAACGAGACGAGCTTCGCTGGGAGATGTATGCACGTGACGAACGATCGAAGAAAGAGAGAATGGATCTTGCGATTGACGCGTATAAAAAAATGTCGAGAGAAGGAAGAACGTCGTTCATTTCCTAAGAAAGTACATCCTGATCGTCTGAGATAAAAAGAAAAAAAAAAAAAAGAGAGAAACGTCAGAAGAATAATTGTAACATTGTACAAATTCTGTCTCTGTCTGTTTTTGATGACGTTTGGATACATCCGTTTAGTGTAAATAATCACTCTCATCGTTAAGATTACGAATTACTAAATCGTCGCGTCTATTCTATGGCACTGTATCATAGAACATTCATGGGGAGAGACCTTGTTCGTACGACTCGTCAAAGTTTGAGCATCGCTCCGACGCTGTAAGATAACCCGTGTCCACGCGTGCGAACATCCACGAGATGTAGATAGAATAAGCAATTTCCACACTTTTCATTTTATATCTCCTTGGTTTGCTAGGAGAGCTATTCGGAAAGTTTTCCCATATTTTTTACAATTACTTGGAAATGTTGCTGGCTACTCTTTTTTTTTTTTTTTTTTTTCAAAGAAAGATGGATTCGTTGTTAATTTTCGGGAGAGGCCGCTCCTCCAGCGAGTCGACGATACACTCCGGCTAACGAATTTCTCGGTCCCTTTATCGCGTATCGCGAGATTTCACTGATCTGTCTGCACCTGACTTTGGTTGACTCGGTATTAATCGTTTGATGTCAAGAGCAGTTTCGTAATACGTTAATTGAAAGTACAACCACAGCTGCCAATAATTCTCGATACTTTTATTTTCAATCGTTTAATTCTCTCTTCGGGTGGTCGAAGAACCAAGCGCAGCGTCAAGTATCAAACACGTACGAGGCTGAATCGAACGAAATCTTTAAACCCTACGTACTTGGCACCGATCCAAATTCGAAAGTCCGACGATTCGAGGAACGTCGAACGTTAAATCGTCCAAGGGTGTCGCGGTGTATTTTCACGTCCGCTCGGGTTCAGGGAATGGTGGGATCATCCTTGAAAAAAGGCAGCTCGACCGACAATTCAATTAAATCACCGAGACAGAGAATTTCACTGGCCGGGACACGACGGTTGCGATGCCTCTTTTTTGCGGCGTCCAACGATTCGAGGGATTAAGCCGGTGAACGGAGTTAATGGAAAGCCTGTTTGCAGCTGGTACATTTGCAGCCCGGCGCAGCTCGTGAACGCCACCGACTGAGCAGTATTAATTTCCGTCTTCCGTCTCTCCCAAGGCGTAAACACGCGAGAATATCGTACGTGCGCGGGCCTCTCTCCCCCTCTGTCTCTCTTCGGAGTGATCAATTTCCGGATGCAGATAGATCGGTGGAATCAGATTAGCGAACGAAATTTCAATTCGTCGTCCGCGATCTCTTCAAACTTTGCGCGTAAACGCGATCGTTTGCTTTTTCTTCTTCCGTTCCTTCCTCTTCCCCTTTATCGTCGACTCGTTCCTCCGTCGTTTAGGTTTTCCTTTTTAAATACGCACGAACGTCATACCCACACATACGAATGAATGGCGTACATTATACACCTACTTGTAAATATCGTCTGTATCGCGTACACTGCGTTCCACGTCGTAACGAGTTTGTTAAGAGCCTATTGATTATACTTCTTACATAAAGTGTACTACGAGCATCATATTAAACGTGAATAAAAAAAAAAAAAGAGAGAGAAAAGAGAAACTCGTCGTCTGTAAATTCCCGGCGCACGTGTGTGTTCCGTCTGTCGATCGGTACCTTTCAAGCTTCGTCGCCAGCATCGGGAGAAGATAGAAGAAAGATGTTCACAGATGTTGAAATCGAGTATCGGGAAAGGTTAAAGGTTAAAGCACGTCCTTGAAAAGTTGGAACTTTCCGAGAAAGAATGGAAATGAAAATTTCACTGTCTCCATGAGTCTTTTAATCAAAGAGCATTGCACAGATTCTCCCTCTAAAATCGTTCCGAGACAGCTATAAATTCTCTATAAAAATCTCGAAATTTTCTATCGTAAAATGAAAAATTTTCTCTCCATAAAAATTCACCGTATGTACGAGTCCGAGTACGGGATTTGTTGAAAAACGAAGAGAACCTGCCAACCGGAATTGGAAAGAAATTCCGCCGATCTGATCGAGAAATTCGCTTTCGGAGAAGTTGCCGCGCTTCGCGATGATCGATCGCCGGACCGGGCGTCAGGTTGCTGCCGCTTTCGGCCGCGAGAGAAAATGATTCGGCGCGTAATATACTTAATCCGCGCCATAATCCCCTTGTTGATTACGGCAGAGAAGTTCTGGCTGAACCACAGCGGCGGTAATTGGTCGCCCGGGAAGTTCTACTTTTACGTCAATTGCCGCAGCCTTCGCTCTTCGTTCCCTTGATTAGAGAACTAAATCCCAAACCGCTAACGTAACCAATTCGCTAATGTATCCAGCTTCCACGGCCTCTTACCCCTCCTGCGACGCCTCCAGCGCGTAGACATCTCATTTACTTTGTCATCTTTCTCGCCACGTTTCACCTCCTTTCCATCATTTTCTCCCTTCCTATCTTGATTCTCAGCTTCCCACGCTATTTCCAATCTTTTGTCCCTCTTCAATCTCAGTCGCAGTCTTTGCGCTGTTTTTTTTTTCTTCTTCCCTTTCGTCCCTGTTTAAACTGTCCTGTTGGAGTACAGTCGATTAATTAGCTTGGAAATTAGGAACGAAGGCACAACGAGATCGCGAGTCTCTTTGGAGAGCGACTCTTGACTGTCCTCTTCGCGGAATAAAATAAATGTCAAAAGTACTCGCGAGATCGAGTTCTTGCGAGTGACGATTCACCTCGTCGAGTTGCCATCTATGGTGCGAGAATTTTGCGTCGCTGTAGAGGGCAGATTTTCTCAGTCGTGTTTTCGCTGATTCTTCCACGACGAATTCAACTATAATTAACTTTCCCGCGCTTTCCCTCTGCCCGATAGAAACAAAGTTCAACGTCATTTCAAAGTGTGTAAAATACCGAAAGAATCCTCGAATCCCTCTTATTAATTGCTCCAACGCGAGGAAAGTGACGTACACTGAGATTGAAGATCACTCTCAGCGCGCGAGAGGAAAATTTCCACGCGTCGAAGGAGGCAGCACTTCTGCCTAAGCGGCCACTCGAGAAAAATGTGACGGCGTCGCGTCTAACAATAAATTAAATTCGAGCGATCGGTGGACGCCGGCCATGTTCGAGAGTGTACAAACGAAATCCGAAGTGGCTTGGAAGGGGGTCCGCGTGTGCGCAGTGAAAACACCGACAGATGCGAGAGGCAGCGTGCGGAATTAGAGTGCACGCCGCGAGGTTCGTTCCCGAAAAGCACCGTGTGTCGAAACTTCTGCAGCCAGGTAACCAACCGCGCGTAATTGTAATTTTCGGGTAAGTTTCCACTTCCTTTCACGCTCGTTGCATCGACAAACCGCGCGCGCGTAGGTGCGTTGCCCCCCCTGACCCTTTCGCCGCCGCGTAACTCTCGTCCGAGCTTTTAACAGGCCGCGTGCCATCGGAGTGATTTCTCGACTCGCTTGTCCTTGCCGAAGCAACGTAACTATGCCGTCGATAATTTGCAAAATTTCCGACGCCAAGAGAATCGCTTTTAGAACAAGAGTACGCGAGAGTTTCGATTTAATTTCCAAGTTTCGACGCGCGTCAAGCTGTACGAAATCTTTGCCTACAAAAACCTTGGAAACCTTGCTCAGCTTGTCTCTCAAAGTCATTTCGTTGGAAAACATTAAGTCATCTTCTAAACACGTGTCGCTGCGCTTTGAAAAGCGAAAGGATTTGAAGTGCCGAGAGAAACGAACGACGAGGGCGAATTTTTTTCTCCACGTGAAAATCGTGGCCGATCGCGATTCGACGGAAACTATGTCACAGCGGTTTAAGCGACAGGCGTTAGGGACGGCGACGCACGGCGTCTAAATATAACGGGCGGCACTCGAAGATTTTCGTGTGTTTTTCGAGCGATTACGGCCGGCTGGATGTGGCGCGTTCCGCGTTGACACGAGGCCGAGAGCGTCGCGACGCGCGTGTGAAATAACCGGAAATAATTCGAAACCGCCACGGTGAACGAACGAAAAAAGAATCGGCTGCGTTTGGCAAGGTGACAGTCGCGAATCGCGTCCAGGCAAGGAAATACCCGCTGCTCCGCGAAAGTCGTCCCCGATAAAATTATCCCGCGACTCGCGAGTGCCGACCGGCTGTGGATCGGTTTGAAATTGACGTGCGAATTCGGCCGAGTTGAACGTATCCGTCGTTTCGAAATTAACGGACAAACATTACGTGAAATTTCGTGCAAACTTTCATTGACGTTAACATTAAATTGAACAATTCGCGCGAAAGAATGCCGCGTCCGATGGAAGCCGTAATCGTTAGGCCGCGGATTTTTCTGCGTTAATGGCATATTTGAAGATGCACATTGTATAAAATATCCAGAAAGGAATGTAAAGGTTTTTTTTTTCTTTTTAATAAAATTATTCCAACTGAAAAAAAGAAAAGGAATTAAAATCTGTCGGAGAGCTATTCAGAGATCTTGCAAAATCGACGAAACGAGTTTGAACAAATTAAATCGTCCTTCGATCGCTGCAAGAAATTAGGTTAATTGCAATTCTGTACAAAAGAAACGATCTCTCTCGAATCGTAAGTATTTAAAAATGCACAAACAATTCGCAGTCTAACGATTCAAAATTCTTTAAAACTTTTCTTTTAAAGGAAGAAAGCAAGGAAAAAAGATACGAGTCGTCCAATAATTTTTTTCTTTTCTTTTCCCCGGTCGGAGAAAGCCCGTCGCGAAGGGAAGATGAACGTCGAAGCGTCGAGGGGGAATCTGACAGTCGCGAAGCCTCCTTCGGCAGCTTCAAATAAATAGGCGGGCTGAATATTGGAGGATTGATTTTAGAGACGGTTCTAAATATTTACGCAGACCGGGGAATTCGAGCCGGTGTGTACGCTTCCCCGCTGGTTTACAGAACGCCGTCGCGTGGTTAAGTGCTCGTTTCGAATCCCAGCGGGCCTTGCTTCCCAGAGCTCGAGTCGTCTTATTGCAAATAAATTCGCATCAATCTGGTCTGTCTTTGAGACTAATCGCGGACTAACAGCTTCCCCCTGACGCGCCGCGGATTTCAACCGTGTGTTGATCTCTGTTGTTTCGCCGAGAACGTTTATCGTCTAAATCGGCCCACTGAATCGCCTCACTGTCGTCCCAACGAGGAACAACGTTGCCTCCCATCTGTTTCCACAAATAATTGTGCCTTAATTGTTTAATCTACTCTGTCGGGCCAGTTTCGACGACTGAACACCACGAGGCACACGACGTCGCATCGCAGAGAATGACGAGATAAGATGCTGGACAAGTGTCTCTCATTGATCTTCCTCTTCTTCTGCTGCGTTCTGGCGGTTCCCAGGAGCGTCAACGTGGGTGAGGAGATTCGTGCGAAACGAAGCCGGCGGAACGGCCAGTTGGACACGGAAGCCGAGAGCTTTGTTTCACAATGTTGTTACGAGTTGTCCCAAGTTTATTTCCACCGTCTCCAACTTGACGTTCCGCGAGCGTGTATTAATAGAACGCACAGCGTCCGACGAGACACACACGTGCCTGCTACTTCGCGCGACTCTTTCAGGAGGGCTGTTCGACACCGATGGGATTCAACGTACCTTCGAATCCTCCGTAAAGGGAGTGACCCAAGAGCGACACAAGTTCCCAGACGCGTTCCTCGTGGCGAACTCCAAGCAAGTCGACACGGATCCGTTCAACGTGTCGCAAATAGGTATACAATCGTCCATCGCGTCCTACGTGAAAAAGATCGTGCAAAAGCCGCAACGGCGACTACGATACTTTCGACGATTTTTAAATAAACTTTCGTACCGAGTTCTTTTTCTTAACCTCTTGGCTGAACTCGTTTCGTTCGGCGACGCGAATTGAATTTTCTCGTGGGAAATAGACATTTTAGAATACTTTGTTTCTCAATGTTTTCTCGCTGTTAATATTAATTGTCATTAACGAACATCAATCAATTGTTGAATTGAATCGAAGTTTTCGAAAAGAAGAGTTTAGTTTTATTACTTTATAGCGGCCTGCACAGTATAATCGCATTTCAGCGACGCAATGTCGGCTGTAACTTTGAAAAGTTAGCACCACCGTCTCGGCGGTGGTGCTAAGGAAAATAATCGATTCGACGTCCGAGGCTTTTGCACGATGCGTTGTCCGCGACTTATCCCGGAGCGTTGTTAACGCGAGATCGATCTCTCGTAAAATATTCAGTGTGCGAAATGATGGAGGAAGGGGTGGCCGCCATTTTCGGTCCCCACAATAGGCTTACCTCGGAACATGTGCAGAGTATGTGCGACACCATGGAAGTGCCACACATTTACGGCAGATGGGAACACTCTCAAACTCGCGGCAAAGGAATAAACTTATTCCCGCATGCGGAAACACTCTCCATGGTACGTAGAACGCGCGGCGGAACCTCTCGCCGCGTTTTTCCCCTCTCCCCGCTTAAATATTTATCGGACCGCATGCGAGATCGCGAATATTGATATTTTCGAAAAATACTTGGACGAGTTTCAGCTGCGTCTCGTTTTTAGCAGTGACGCGCGACAAATTTGTTTCACTTCCTTCGCGTTCAACTCTTTAGGATTTGAAAATTCATTCGATTAAGCGCACTGTTCTGCGTTTCTCCTTTTGGCAGTTGTTTGTGAGGAAAGCGAAGAGAGAGAGAGAAATTTTTAGTAACTGACGCACGAATTTAAGAATGTGTGAACAACGTGTGAACGTGAGGTATTTGGTGTGCCGCCAGATCTTTGACAAAATCATAACCGACTTTGAATGGAAGGTTTTCGCGATACTGTACGAAGGTACCGACAGTTTGTTGCGTACGCACCGACTGCTGGAGCGTTGGGACGCAAAGAGCATCGGGATCTTCCTGTACCCATTAGGCACCGGACCAAGTTACAGGTGTGCGCTGAAACGAAATTTGCGTTTGCATACCCGTTGCACCCGTTTCGACTCGAAGGCGATAACGCGCGATCGAATGTTTGCAGAAAACCGATGCGACAGATCAAAGACGACGAGATTGAGAACATTCTTATCGACTGTTCGATCGATATATTGGAAATAGTGCTGAGACAGGCGCAGCAAGTGGGCATCATGTCGGAGAAGAACAAAATTATCGTAACTTCCCTGGTAACAGATATATTCTATTTTCTGGAATAATTCGATCTTGCGCGAACCGAAATATTTTTTAAAGTAATTCGACTTCCTAAGACAATTCCTACGTGATGAACGAAGCGTCAGCGCTACTTGCCCTTCTTCTCTGCTTTCTTCTCTGCTTACAGGATCTTCAAACGATCGATCTAGAACCGTACCAATTTTCAGGGGTGAATTTCACGGGGGTGCGTTTAATCGATCCTGAGAAACCGCTCGTTGCGAGGATCGTCGAGAAGCACAAGCACGAGTGGAACTTGGACCATGCGAGTCAATTACGCGTCGAACCAGCGCTCATGTACGACGCCGTGCAGCTTTTCGCCAGAGCTTTCAGCCGCCTGAAATACACCATTGAAGTGAAGTCGTTGGCTTGCAACGGCAGCGTAAGCTGGGAGCACGGGTACAGTCTGAATAATTTCATGCGAGTCGTAAGTGTCACGGGACTCGAGATCGAAGATGTGATTTATTCACCAACCGAGCCGAATGTCTATTTCCCCTAAAAATGTTTCGTCCATCGCCTTCGTTCGACGAACGCGACAACGCCAGATTGAAGTTATTATTGCGCGTTTGTTTCAGACCGAAATGGAAGGGTTGACTGGCTTGATCAAATTCGACACGGCTGGATTTCGCAGCGATTTCCAGCTGGATGTCGTGAGAGTGACGGAGAAAGGACTGAAGCAGATCGGAGTGTGGAACAGTACGAATAACGTGGAGTGGCTGTTAGACTCTCCCATTAACACCACTAACGCGGAGTTAAGCCTGCAGAACAAAACGTTCATCATCCTGATCGCCATCGTGCGTAAAAACATACGTGAATTTGACTTCGCTTCGCGACAGATCTCCGATGAACGAATTACACATCGATGTTGCAGAACAATCTGATAAAAAAGATAATGACAGGAATGATTAATCAATAGCGAAAATAGAAGATTATCGACACTGACAGATCGACGTGCCACGCGAACGCAACAAAGATATGACTGATCATTTGCTGTCAAGATCTCTCAGATGAGAAATAAAATTTGTCGTTCTTGCAGAATCCGCCCTACGGAATGTTAAAGAAATCAGCCAGTACGATGTCGGGGAACGATCGTTACGAAGGATTCTGCATCGATATTATCCAGGAACTGAGCAAAATGCTTGGCTTTAATTACACGTTCGAGGTACAGACGGACAACAAATACGGATCGAAAGTGGAGAAGACGAACAAGTGGACGGGGATGCTCGGCAAAATAATCGCCGGTGTTAGTAACGTTCGAATCGAGGCAAACGCCGCTTCGGTTAAATGAAATAAAACGAAGGATTAAGGTACGACATGTCCAGTAAAATCATGTTGCAGGAGGCTGACCTGGCAATTACAGACTTAACTATAACGGCGCAGAGGGAAGAGGCGGTTGATTTCACGATGCCTTTTATGAATCTAGGTATGACTCGAAATTTTAGTGCAAGTGCTCATAAATTCGACCTGTTCACTGTACGGGGACGAGGTATTAAAGACGAGACATCAAACTATATCAAACGACGCACGATTTCGTCAAACAATATCAAACAGTGTACGATTTCGACGAAAATCGATTCGTAAGACACGATGTATTAGTATAAGAAGGATCGTGTAATCTCAATAATCTCATGAATTATATCGACTTTTTGACTGCATAGTAAAAAGAAAAAGGAAACGAATTGTTTAATTTATAGCGCGTCATGAACGATGTTGCATGATGAGATATCTCGTCGTACAATGTCGTTTACGAAGTGTTAAATTTCGTCAAACTATATCAAACAATGTACGATTTCGTCAAACAATATCAAACGGTGTACGATTTCGAGGAAAATCGATTCGTAAAACAACGTTTGTTAGTATGAGAAAGATCAATATCAATTACCTCACGAGATGTATTTCGAGTTGTCATAATATGTGTATAATTACATTTTCGATTCATTTTTTTTTTCTTTTATTTTCTTTTCTTTTCGCAGGAATAAGCATTTTATATCGCAAACCGACCAAAACACCGCCCAGCTTGTTCTCCTTCTTATCGCCGTTTTCAGCCGAAGTTTGGTGGTATTTGATCGGAGCCTACATATTCGTGTCCATGGTATTATTCATCATCGGCAGGATGTGCCCCGCAGAGTGGAATAATCCGTATCCGTGCATCGAGGAGCCCGAGGAGCTTGAGAATCAGTTCACCTTTAAGAATTCCCTGTGGTTCACTATCGGCAGTATTATGCAGCAGGGTTCCGAGATCGCGCCCATGTACGTGAAATTTCCAAAATCACTGTTGCTCTGATTTTTCGCGACACTTGCTAGTTGCAACTCGACGATATTGACGCAAGGTTTTTCGTAAAACAGAGGACTTTCCACGAGGATGATGGCTGCTTCGTGGTGGTTCTTCTGCTTGATCATGGTATCATCCTACACTGCCAATTTAGCCGCGTTCTTGACCGTCGAGACGGTGGTGTCTCCTTTCTCAAACGTCGAGGAACTAGCGAAGAAGAACACTATCAAATACGGCGCTAAACAAGGAGGATCCACGTTGAAGTTCTTCGAAGTAAGTGTCCAACAGAAAGCGAATTGACTTTTCACCACGTAACGTCAAGAACTTTTGAGTCATCAAAAAGAAATTGATGAAAAACGGTTGTCAGTAGCAACGAATTTTACAGGATGATTTTACAGGCTTCCGACGTACTTGTTCCAAGTGTAAGAGATATAAGTTTCTTCCGATTAGCTTTATCGTCTGTATTTAACTCTATCTATGCCAACTATTGCGATTAATAAACACCTCATTTAACAAATATTTAACAGTAAACGTAATTTCGCAAGATGTTTGTTTCACGAATTCCAAAAACTCTAATCCCCCAGACAGTTGCAGTAGTTTGTTGATTCGTCATAAAATCACGTAGATCACGTTCATTAATATCTCAGACAA
>KQ435744.1:745461-763497 GCA_001276565.1 Melipona quadrifasciata
GAATAATATAGTGAATAATACTGTGAATGATACTGGTACATAATCAATGACAAAAAAAAAAAAAGAGAAATGTAACCTCCTACGTATCTATCGAACCTCTTACTAACGATCGTAACGAGAACAAAAACGTCAGGCAAACGAGACTTGGAGCTGCTCGTTCTAATTCAGTTTTTTGAAAGAATTATGCCCATTACAAGGATTCCAACTACTCGACGTACAAGGAGATGTACCAGTACATGAAGGAGAACGAGGCGGACGTACTGCCACCTGACAACGACATCGGCCTGACGAAAGTGCTGAGAGAGGACTACGCGTTTCTGATGGAGTCCAGCTCCATAGAATACATCATCGAGAGGTACTGCAACGTGACGCAGATCGGTGGACTCCTCGACGCCAAGGGTTACGGGATTGCTATGAAAAAGCGTGAGTTTACGCCTCAATTAAATAACAGTCGAATTAAATAACACGAAGTCAATCATGACGCGTTCTTCGCTACAGCCGCGAGTGAAAATTATATCGATCCTTGTCATTGAATTCTCGTTAAATTTCCACTTTTGATCGAATTAATTGGCAATCGAGATAAATTTGCGAAATAGGGAAAATAAATAAGAATAAATTGTACAGGAAAGCAAGCAAGTGAGATGAAAAGTAATTAAGTCAGGAAATTGAGTCGATTGGGGGCGCTACAGTCGACGAGTGAAAATTATGCTACATTATGTCAGGTTTTAACAGGATAACTGATAATCGAAATAAATTGCAAAATAAGGAAAATAAGTAAGAGTAAATTATGTAGGAACGTAACTCGAGAATGATACTGTTCGCAGAGTCAGACTATCGTCATCCGTTGAACACCGCCGTATTGAAGCTGCAACAAAGCGGCATGTTAACCGAACTGAAGAAGAAATGGTGGACGCAGAAGCACGGAGGTGGAACGTGTCGAGTACGTACAGAGACAAATACTCGTTTCCAATCTCGAAGCGAGATTCGTCTGTATTGAAAGTTGAGATTCACAATACACGCGCTAATGTATGGATTTTATACGATACGTAGGAAGACGGCGGTCAGAGCCAGGCAGAGGAACTCGATCTCGACAATGTGGGTGGCGTGTTCCTGGTATTATCCGTGGGCGTTGCCGCCTCTTTCTTTTACACCGTGTTCGAGTTACTCTGGGAAGTTGGCTGCACGTCGTTGCGCGAAAATGTAAGTAGACAAATGTGTCGCATCAATTGGAATTTCGAGCAACGTTCGGTCGATTTTGCTAAACGAAAGAACAATTTGTCAGGTCTCCTTTAAGGAAGAATTAATGGCCGAACTGAAGTTCATTGTAAAATGCGACAACTCGTCCAAGCCGGTGAGAAAGCGGAAAGGATCGTCGAACAGAAGCGGAGAAGACAGTACAAGGGGTTGCACACCCCCGTACGGATTTATACCGACGATCAGAACGTCCAGTTCCGACGACAAATGAGACGTGCGCGATAAAAGAACATAGTAAATGTCCGACACGTATTTCTAGTCCGATAGAGAAGAATCATCGCGAGACCAATCTATATATTTCGTTATACCGATACGTCGAGCAATTAGTCTTCGAAAATAACCTTCGTCCGGCTGCGACTGAACATTTTCGAGGAGACGTTTAATTGTGTTGGAATGTACATTGCAGTTTGTAATAATTGAGCAAATACAAAATGTTCTTGGATGAATGTCCGCGGTGTATTAATCGGCTATCGGAATCCGATATGCAAACTGCTGCGGGGTAAATTCAGCGTCGTCCGGCGCGATCCCGCGAAATGGCGTTAACTCGCCTTACGTTTCGAATCCAGCCATTAAAACTTTGTTTCATCCTTGAATCGATACAAAAACGAACGCCACGATCTTACGACGAGTATTCTGGTTTTTCCGGTTTTTACTCGATCCACCTCTGTCTGGTATCACGCGTTGTCCAATCTAAAAGAATAACTCGAGTCCGTCGAGTTAGAATTATCCCGGTTCCATTCATTGTCGAGCGCCGTGTCAGCCTTTTTTCCTTCTTGTAGTTACAAACCGGATTTATTCCGTCGCCCTTGTCTCCGCCAACGACGGTTTTAATAATTGGCTACAAGGACCGAGAGTAGAGTGCTGCTATCTCCTACGTGGCGCAGAAGCGTCTGCGACTTTCATCGGTAAGGTAGCGGCCGAATCTGGTTCTCAATCGACGACAGGATTTGGGTCTCGAGAGCTACTCGTACGATAATCGAGCCGAGCCGAAGACCATCGATCAACGAATGAATAATTCATCATGTATGTCCGATCCCTCAGTATAATGATCCCCACTGTTGATTCACGCGAATACTCTGTTCATTCTGCGACTTCACTCGTGTCGTGACGGCTAAATTTTTACGTCCGGTTTATCTTGTTCCGACACGTCTTCGGCGTAGCTACCTGAATTACGACTCCGCTAGGAGATCGACGAGAAGAAACGACGGATTGCGAGCAAAGGGGGAAGTTAGTCACCTTTCTTAGAATATTCGTCAGACTTGGCCAAATTAGCCGAGCGAGCGAAACTAAGAATTTTTGCACGAAAAGGAAAGTCGCGATTGGAACTTCCAAATCGAAAACCGAGGAAACGAAAAACGGCTTGAAATCCAGAGGACACGAGGAGATCCTCTTGTCTTCCGTTTTCCCTCGTGAATATTTAAAAGCGTCCGATCATCGCAGGGCTGCGTTTCCCTCCCGCCCAATCCCGGCCCAAGGTCTTTTTGCTTAATTGGAAGAATATGTCCGTCGGAAACAAACGAACCCATATGTTTGCATTAAACAGGCCACGGTAGAGTCCTCGAGGCACGCCATACAGTGAAAGACACTCCCTTCCTCGATGTCGGAAGTGTCTTCGAGTGGGCAACCGAGCTCGTTGACGATTGAATTAACCAGCCAGGGGCAGGCAAAACAGCCGTCGGCCGTTCAACGTTTCGCTTTCGCCGAGGACAAACCTCCAGGGGCACTCGACGCGCCTTTTCCCCCTTTCTCCACATAATCGCAACCACCGCGAGCGTCGCGGAGCGAAGTGGAGCGGACGCCGCGTCCCGGCGAAGTGGCTGCGCGTTGCCCCAACAGGCACGGCTTGAATTCAACCGTAAACTTTTACGAATATAACTTACTTCTAAATTGTTTCTTTTTCTGTTTTGTTGAATTTTATTAAAATTTTGACTCTGTTATAAAAGTTTAATTTTAACAGTTGTTCTGTATTTGATTGATATTCTAAAGGAACATTTAGTTCTTAAAGTAAAATGTAAAAGTTTATTGCTCTTTCTCACTTGCAATTAGCATCATTGCACGTAAGTCGGGATTTTTATCCATTTGTATGATTCAAGGTCTCAACCTCAAACCTATCTAACACTTGACGGTAAATTTGCTTGAGAAAAATTCAACTTTTTCAAAGCAGAATATCTGTTTCTGTTCAACCAGAACTTTGTCTCACTTCCGAAAAAAAATAAAAGTTTAAAAATAGTAGCGTGAAAGTATAAAAATAAAAATAAAATATATATATGGAATGTACATTACGTATAAAGCTGTTCCTAGAACAGAAAACCTAAAAGTAAGGAAATATCTGTTATATCGGAACTAATTGAAAATTTTAACAGTTTCACTCGAGCCCTGCCACCAGGCGATAAATGAGAAAAGATGGTCGGCAGAAATGTTCACTCCTCCAGTCCGGACTGGGTAGAGACTATCGTGTTTTCGAACCTGTGGTTGCAGGTTCTCGTCTCTTGCGAATGCACGTTCATATTTCGAAATTTCCATCGACACCGATCGCGTGTTAAACTCAACGTTACGACAACTTCGTTCAGATGCTTTCGTTCGTTCGAAGATCGGACGTGCATTGCGCGACGTCGTCGTTAAAACGGAGATTTATAAAGCGAGTTCGATTTTACGGTCAAGATAGCCGTTCGAGAATTCCACGCAACTCGCAATGGACTAGAAGCGCGGGACTTGAAAATTTTCCACGGTCCAGTGATTTTTCAGACCGCGCCGCGGGATTAGAGCTTCTAACTTCTAATTGCAACGAGGGAAGGAAGACGAGAGGACACGAGAGAGGAGGGCAACCGGGCGCGTTTCACGCGAGCGAGCACGAGCAAGAAACCGAGCGAAAGGTCAGGCCACCGGTGGAGAGAGGGCAAAAAGCAAAACGTGTCGATTCCCTCGGTCGAAACTTTATTCCTCGGGATCGGTCTACATTCCTCCTGGCAGCCTCGCAGGCGTTCCGTTTCATCGACGAAAGCCGAAGAGCGGCGCGGCGTTTAATGCCGCGAGTTTACGAGGCTGGCGAGCAGCCGGACCGATGACACAGACGCTCAGGAATCCCAAGAGAGTTGGCGAGTGGCGGCGGCGGCGGCGGCGGCGGCACGACTTTCTGCGGCGGTCTCTCGCGCGCGTCGGCCCACCTTTATACACGCACCTTCCAGGCGCCTATTCAAAAGGATACGGCCATCCCGCGGCCATCTTGCGGGTGGGGATACGTGCCGGTCGCGAGGTAGTATTAAAAGGCCATTAAACGGCTGGACATGACATATGGCTTTGTGCGTATGCGCGCGCGACCCTTGGCGATTCTGCTTTGCCGGCAAACGAAACTGCTGCTCGCCTGTCTGCTTACCACTACACCACTTACCGCCTTCCCAATAAAATCAGATGGAACGAACTGCCGGACTACCGTCTTTCTTTCATCCTCTCTCTCTCTCTTTTCATATGTGTGTGTGTGTGTGTGTTCTGAACCAGGCTCGCAAGATTTGACACGAGTCGGTAAAATTTGCGAGTTCGCTACGCGAAAAAAGTCGAGAAAGTCGATCGACGCCTCATCCGACACTTGAACGCTCGGGTCGTTTAATGGCTCCAGGCGCCAACTATTAAGATCGTCAGGGTGGTCGAATTTTTCCTCGTTTGCTTCGTTTTTCTCTTCTTCTTCCCTTCCCGATTCGAGCGTAGGTTTGCAAAGAAACAGGTGTGTTTCGGTCGGCAATTCTTTTCCGCGAATAGTGTAGCGGATCGAACTGGATGGAATAAGCATTCGGAGAATGATGTGGCCGTTCCAGCGTACTTCGTCGCGGTTCAACAAGCGACGATTTGCCCTAATTTATCATCGCTTCTGCGCTTTGTTATAACGCGTCGCGATACGCTCTGGAACGCCTCGAGCCGCGTGTAATAAATGTGCGGAGGAATTCCAGGTATTCGGAACGCGACTTGATAGTTGAATTTCTTAGAACAACAAGTCTCGATAGATGCCGAGTATTTTATAACTCTTGGAGAATTTTACAAATCTCGACGAATCGAGGAAGTCTTTAAAATCTGAAAAATCCTGTTCCGAGGCTCGGTTAAGTATTCAATATCTAATACTCGTAATCTTTACATTTTTTGTATCGTTATATTATATTATCTTTCTCGGTTTCTCGTACGGGATGTTGATCGGATCGGCAATATCTTGCAGAATATGCGAAATGCGTGGAATATCTCTTTACGAAGAGCGAGTATGAAAGTCGATCAAGATCATAAAACGACGTCCCGATGAGAAGCAATCTCCCTTTTCCATAAATACGTGTTGATGATAGGGAATGTGAAATTTCATTCTCGGACACGTGCGAAACGTTTTTGATAATTGTCGATTTTCCAAGCGGGTAATATAGTCTTTCTGAGCAACAGAAGTCTGCCGAAGGAATTTTGCAAAATTGGTCTGGAATAGATAAAGATAAAAACGAGGAAACATTTCCGATGATTGTCAATTTTCGTCGCGTCTAAAATAAAACATTTCGCGCTCGAAAATGAAAATCGTTGCCAAGGAAATTTCACAAAATTGGAACAGCTAACCAGAGATTGTCCGACATATGAAAACTTCGATATAGCGTGCATTTCAATTTACACAAAGAATATTAATATTTTCAAACCTTTCAAACTCGTCGATTTTATAGAAATTTTATAATTTATCAGCAGCCAGTTTCCAATTTTTCGCCCGTACGATAACGCATATTTCCATTTACACGAAAAAATATTTTTAAACCATTCGCGCCCGTCGATTTCATAAAAATTTCATAATTCATCGGGCAATTTCAAATTTTTCGTCCCACGTGCGAAAACCTCGATATACACAGTGCATATATTTTCATTTAAAGTAAAGAAATATTTTCACACTCGTCAGTTTTATAAAAATACGAATTTAACATCCGCCCTCTAGCTAAAAATATACCCACAACTTTTCTCTCGAGTAAAGCTAACCCAACTATAAAAATTACGACGACTTTCGAAGCGATGCGTCCTTAATTCTTCCTCCCACCCCGAAACGAAACGAGCGGCGGGCTGGAATTAGAAAATTAGTCAACGTCGAAGGAGAATTAGTCGAGATTAACGTTTCTCGTTTCAATGACAAACTCCAGCAGACTGCGGCCGGCGAGTCGCAACGACCCAATCTGTGTGGAATCTCGCGCGAGCTGCACGGATCCTGGCATTGGTAAAACGGGCGCGTCTGCGTTTGGTAAGAGAGAGGAGGAGCGTCTCGTTTGCATCGAGGACACCGCAGATATATCCAGATTATCCGGTTCTTTATTGTCCGCTTATTTCAGACCATTCCACGTACGGGTTTTCCACGGGACGACGACTATGGGAACTCGTCGCGTCCGAATTCACTGGATTACACTCGTCGCATTCGACGGGGAAATCGCCAAAGTTTCCATCGACGGCGCGTCGAAGCCAGGAAAATGGAGGCGGATGCGATAAAGGGAGGAGTTATTAACGCGGTCGTAAAGCTATTCGCGCACGATGGAATAGAATATTAAAAGCTTTATTAGCGTAATGAGTTTCGAGAAGATGCTTTTTTGTCGCCGCGGACGATTCAACTTCGTTGAACACTGATTACGCGTTAAACACTGTAATCGCGTGAGATTACGAGCGTAAGAAGAGAGACAACTGTCTTTTTCTTTGCAACAGAGTCGTGGAACACAACGACGGTCGCTTCTTTCTCCCTGTTCCACGAGAATTATCGTCGAAGAGAAGAGCCGCTCGCGTTGCATTCCCGACGTAGATTGCAAGCGAAATAGCGCGAGACGAGCGGTAAATGTCCCTTTTGAACGCCCGTGCAGTTCGAGACAACTCGCGGGAACGGATGGATGTCGCATAGGGTGTTGAGCGTTCACGAGGGAATCGAAAGATCGTAGAAACCGTTTACGACGCCGTTGCGGCATCTAGCGACGCTAGAGAGTTCGAGATGACAAGAATGTCGTGACCGAAATTGCCGAGGGAACACGTGACAGAATTATCGCGGATTTATCTGTGGGCGCGAACAGGACGAAACCAGTTTTTCTTCCCCCGGCGCCGGCTGCGCGATATAAAAATTAATACACGCGATATTTCACAGAGTTAACAACGTTTAAGATGTGAAGACCCACGAATATTTTACGAGCTCCGTTTTACATGGGAGGAGGAGAAGGAAGGGAGTCCGATTAAGAAATTATCGCGAACTCGAGCCGGTTAATATCCAACTCGTCGATGAGCAAACAAGTAACAAGAAGAAGAAAAAAACTGCACGACTTGTAGGAAGGCCCAGAAGCAACTGTTCTGACTAGGAAATAAAGACGACTTTTTTACCATAAAATTTTATCGATGTGCAAACATTTGAATCAGCAAAACAAATTACAGACGCGATAGCTCAGTACCAGATAACGCCACTCCCACTCGAGGTCTACGCCACGCCCCCTCGCGAATCACGTGACCCAAGTCAACCAATCGCTAATTTTCGTTGCATCAGCGTTGCACTTGAAAAGATTTTCTGGGTTAAAAGTGTCAGTGATAAAAAAAAAAAAAAAAAAAAAAAAAAAGGAACAGAGATTGGGACGACTGTCGGGTGTCTCGAGACGGTCGAGGTCGTCAGCCCATAACCGTACGTACCGACAATTTGTTCCTCTCCGCGGCCCGCTTTTAATGGCCGCATTTACAAACACGAAGTCGCCTGGTCATTATCTCCGGCAAGGCTACTTTGTTCAGCGATGTCGACGTGCACCGAATGTGCAATTTAAATAATATCAGTGGTTAAAGTAACATCACGTGTATCCAAGGACGTGTATTTGTTTATTTAATAAATAACAAAGGGGCCTGGCTCGCTTCGAGTGTAAATCCCGGAATGAAGCGGTCTCCGTTTACCAGGCACGAACATTGTACTTTGATGCGTTTAACGAGCCTCAACTCTGCGGTTGAGACGTTCGCGTTTCTTTGGAAGCTCGCGTGAATCGCGTTAGAGGGCGGAGGGTGGTATACGCGCACGTCGTAACATCCCATTTGGAACTTTGACCGACGAATTAATTAGAAGCGATCATAGTTATTACAGGGACGCGCTTGTAACAAGGAGGGATCGATAAAATCACTCGCGATACCTTTGCCGGTGAATCATCCTCTCTCGTTCTCGTGGCGAGTAACAATAACATTTCCATTATACGTCCTTAATTCCGCGGTAACCTGGCATTACGCACTTAACTTCGAACTTGAGATATTCGAGATACTGCTTCGTGATTATACGACCGCGAAGCAGCCGTAACGTACGCGGGGAATAAAAATTCTGGGTCAAGTCACCTAGCGCAACAACGGCGGTAAACCCTCGTTACGCACGAAGGATATCAAAATCTCATTTCAGAGTCGAAAATACTTTTTCATATTCGCTCGCAAGATGTTGGAAACGTTGCAACGTTTCTACGACAACCTACTAGCAACGTGCTCGATCCCATCAAGTGACCAGCGCGCGGCTATAACTCGGGAAGGCAACGCAAAGAGAAGACGACACGTCGTGTTTCTCGTGCACGAGCTCCGTGACAGGCACGACTGACGCGGCCGAGTCGCGTTTCACGTCCCCCGTTCTGGTGGCTGGAGGAATTAAACGGTATGACGGGCAACAAATTCGAGCAGCTCTTTCGCTCGCGAGGCAGGGTGGGGAAGCGGGACGCGAGAAGACGGAGAGGAGAGATCTCGAAGGGTGAAACAAGATTAAGTGGCGGCCGAACGTGGACAATACGACGTGTGTCGCGAGCAGAGGCTGCCGTCGCGTCACGCAGCTGAACTGTATAAATCGATCGCGCGAAAAATAAGTCCGACGAGATTTCCTCCAGTCTGCGGCTGCCGCTGCACCGGAATTCATCTATAACTCGCGCGTGACAGTCCACACCGTGTACTCTGCACGCCGAGCGTGATGTATCGACGATACGGAAAAACGATCGCTCATTTTCCGTCAATGTTCTTTCTTTTCTCTCGAGAAGAGGGCTCTGCGCAACCGGTGTGTTGGTGCATCTTCCACTGCTCGTCGCAGTGCCGTTTCTTTATTTTTTTGGTGTTTTCGATGCTTCGTGAAATTTTTCCAACTACTCGAGTCCTTGATAGAGCTAGAGATAGGCGATCGTTGAAATTACCATAAAAATGGTAAATTAGTAATATCTTATATAGAGTTCACAAGCATTTGGGTCTTCAAGATTTAGGAAAAGCTTGTAACAAAAATAATTCGACGGTTCTGATTTAAACGAAGAAACTCGATTTTTGTCGGAAAACTGAACGGAAAAGAGATTCTACTTCCATTTCTAGAGCAAGTGAAAATCAATTTACTAATTTAATGAGAAGTTTTCTTGAAAAGTGTGACCCAGCGGAATCAAAAAGTACCACGACGTTACGAGTTTTCAATTAATCGAGCAGACAGGCACGAACGAATCGTTTCGCGGCGAAATTAATGAAACATCTTAATAACAGCCGCGAATGCGCGCGCGGTCATTATTTAACCGGCACACCGGCCGATCTCCTCCGATTTTTAATTGATCAGGCCAATTAAACACCCCGGCTTGCTATCCTGGAATAAATGATTAAGACCAGTATCGATATCAGTACGGTCCCACGATGAAGCTAGGGCTGCAACGTTGCTGAAACGTCAGCTGGATGATGTACCGCCGGAGATAAGCTCCGAGACTTCCCCAGGCAGAATTTCACTACCGCCCGAAGTATCAATTCGAAACTCGAATAACCTTGGCGCGCCAAAGTAACTACGAACTCGGTACGCTCCGCGCACTGGCGCGAATTCTCCGAAGACTCTGTTCCCATCGCAACGCAGAGAACTTTTGTTCCGATGCGGTGAACTTTTACCTTTTAAGCTGAATAATCTAAATAATACGAAGTTTTCGACGAATTCTGCGCCATCGATTTGATAGAAATACGCGCGAAGAACCTTAAATTTCAAAGGTCAGACAATTTTTCTCCTGGCACTGTATTTTTCAGTCATTTTTTGCAACAGTTCTTTTGGAAAATGGCAACAAGGTTTCTAAATCATTTGACATTGCGGACGAGTGGGTGTTAACAGCGACTTTATGGCGTATACAGGGTGTTTCATACGAGGCTATTTTCTCCGAAACTGTTCTAGTTGTAGAGAAAAACGTTTCAAATAAAATTTACGTCGTTTTAAGGGGTGGCCATAAATCTTATCTGGATGGTTAGACTTTCGAGATTTCAAGGTGATCTTTGTTTCTTTAAATAAAACTATATTTTTGAGTTCATATCGAGAGGAATTCAGCAACCTGGATAACGTTGGTGTGTCAACGCCACTTGGTTAAACATTTAAAGATTGTTTCTTATCTATGACGTTCGAAGTACTGACCTTGGGCATCAGCACACTTACCCCAAACGACATTTTTCTTCTGTGGTTTCGAGAAAAGGCATTCCCCACGTTTGCTAGCAAATCTCTTCTGAAACATTGGAAAGGTATAACTATCGTTTAGAAATAGAATGTACAGTTTTATTAAAAAAAAAAAAAAAGAAAAATATAAAGATCGCCTTAAAATTCGCGCGGGTTTGCGAGTGGAACGCCCCAGTTTTTGGACGTTCGTTTTCAGGAACTGGTCGCACGCGTAATCCCCGACGATAAGAAAGTTTCGAGCGAGTCAGCAAGACGTCAGGCAAGCGGAACGAACGGTTCGGTTGGCCGATCGGCGAGCTGCGGCGTCATTTCCGTAATGCGATCCCCAACGAACAAAGTTTCTCCGCGGAAAACTTGGCGAACTTGGTCGTTCATTACGCCGGGGCGACACGAGCCTCGCGCGATGTTTGAACGGCCGGCAGACACGAACGCGCACGACCGGGACAAGCATCTCGATTGCCTCGAACGAAATTGAAGCTATCGCGGCTCACGTTGCTGTCTCTAAAACCCCTCGACGATCACGGAAGCGCGACGGAAATTTCGCCGTTTTGCATGCAAGTGGATTGGTCAAGAATCGTTCCCTAATGAGATACAGCACCGAGATAGTCGCAGTCTACAGGCTCGTAAATTATCGAAGTATTTAGACGTTTCGATCCACGAAGACTCCAAAGAAGAATTTTTTCCTGTTTCCTCGACACTGATGCAGGAGCAACGATGGCAACGTTTCTCCTTCGTTCCCTACGATCACCTCGGGCAACAATCCACTTAACGCAACAGTACTCCACTTCCGCGTCAGAACCTAAGATACAATTTATATTGCAGAGCAACTGATACGACGATCTTTCGCAGAAACGCTAAACACAATTGCGAGGAAGCCAGAGAAAACAGCGTAACAACCTCGCGCATTTGCAGGATTGTTTGCACCCAGCAAATTGACAGTTCTCGTGCACCTGTCTAATTACCCATCGGGAGGGAAGTGCGTCGAACCGAATCGACAGCTGAAGAAACTACAACGGGTCGAAGCGAGGGACGATACGTTTCGTACCTGCGCGCAGCAACCGTATGAATCTTCCCTCGACAAACACCAACAAAGGATTTTCCTAGCTAGGGTTTTGTTCCGAGAACGTTTCCAACCAGTCAGCGCGTCCGCCTGCGCGAACCTCCTTTAAAAATCAATCCTTCGCGCAGGTATGTACGTAGCGAGGAAGGCTGAATACGCGGGAACAGAGGCAGGAAAGGATACCCTTCGCTGTTGTGTGTGCGAGCCGAACGTTCTCCTTCGGAAGAGTACACCGTCGGTAGATTATCCCTGTCCGCGGCAGCCATGGGACGGTAGTCGTGGACCAAGAGACCGGGCAAGATAAGGCAGCCGTAATTGACCATAACTCAAGGAAATGAAGCGGCGAACGGTACCGAGCATCTATATTCCGAGTCGTTGCTCGAACGTTGGGCTAGGAGTTAACCTTCGGCCTATCTCTCCCTCCCCTCCCCCCCCCTTTCCTCCCCGCATCGCGAGATATCTTCACGAGTCAGCCGCGCACGTCCGGCTGACTTTTTCGAGAAGAGGCAAAAGGGTACGACGACGAACGATCACGATTCCTCGAAACAATGCCCGCGGAATCGTGCATCGACGCGAGTTTTCAACCTCGAACGGAATTACGAACGCTGCGTTCCAGCGATGATTTTTTTTCGTGTAGGAGCGACGGTTACTCTTACGCGGCGACAGCCGCGGATCGCCGCGGTAATGGTCGAACGTCGAGATGCATGAAGGATGGTCGGCCGGTTAATTGCGACCGGATAATTGGCAGAGGGAGGAAGGTTTATTGTGACCGGTCGATAGGCGGATGTCTAGGGACGGATAGGCTTTCCTGCCGGGGGAAAGTATAGGTGTCGGTCTACAGGGGGAAGAAGTTGGCGCTTGAAAGCACGATTCTCGCTGCAGCCGCTATTATTCGATTTTCTGACCTGGTTTTATACCACCGATGTAACGTATCTTATTACTGTGAATCACCGATTATGGTGAAATTTTTATCTTTTAAAGGCGTAAATGTAGTTTCCAATAAAAAAAAAGGACTGCACGACTTGTACCCCAGTACGATTCGTCTCACTGAAAGGCCCAGAAGCAACGGAAATGAAGACGACTTTTTTGCCAAAAATTTTATTGATGCGCAAACATTTGAATCGATAGAAAACAAATTACAGGTGCGATCGCTCAGTACCAGGCAACGCCACTCCTACTCGAGGTCTACTCCACGCCCCCTCGCGAATCACGTGACCCAAATCAACCAATCGCTAATTTTCGTTGCATCAGCGTTGCACCTGAAGGCCCGATTTTCTGGGTTACCTTCACTAAAATCACTTTCAGTGATAAAAAAATTGATGGGGTAAAAGTTACCCTCAAAGTTGGGGGTGTGAAACATATTTAATTAATTAATTTTGTGTAAATTAGTTTTTTAACGGTGTACACCATTTTGTAAGGGAAATTTTTATTTAAACAATGTATTTTAAAAGGAACCGTATTTTCCATATAAATTTCTCCGAATAAACAAAGTTAACAAATTGTTAGATACACGTGCGCAGTTGAAAAAATCGAGCACGTGAACACGCAGAGTCTGAGGAAGAGATAGGACACATTAAATTCGAGGGATCGACTGATCTCGCGATCGAGCGAGCGAGGGATTCTCGTACGAGTTAGTTTTCGAAAAGATGGCTTTCTAAACGATCATAATTTAGCACGCACGTGTTAGCAAAGTTCCCCCGGTAATCTGTGGACCGTAAGAGATAAAGTTGTTGACTAAGCCCGCGCGGATCTGACTCTTTTCTTCTTTCCACTGTCCACGGAGTTTGTCAACAGAAGATACATAAATAAACGTTCCGTATCGATAAGCAGTTCGTAGGGGACAGTCCGTAATCTATAGGGTAACGCGCGAGAAGGAGTCTCTATATCTCGAAAACGCTCGATTTCAATGATTTCCTGTTTGACAAACAGACGTGGGACTATCTTTTGCGACCTGAGATAAATTCAGCTCAGGCTTCGAAAACATCGCATGCGGTCAAAGCGAAGCGATTTTCAATCTATCATCTTTCAAGTTGTCTCCGTGAATTTTCTTCGTTTCGCATCGAGGGTTCACCGATGATAAACTACTCGTCGTATGTCCAATATCATTTCAAACGAGAAATACCTGAATCGACGTACTTCTTGACACAATTTAGACAGTACACGCTCAAGGTCTACAAACATTTTGTAACGACTGCCAACGTAATAATTATCGACAAAAACACAAGATACGCGTACGCAAAGGAATAGAGGCCTGTTGCTGGTCGCTGATAGGTTAAAGTCAATACTGAATTTAATTAAGCGTAATTAAGTTTGCTTGCCACTCCGACAGATCTACGTTTCAATTGAAACTCGGCGATCGAGTACAAATCTTCTGCCGGCAACTCTTGAAACGTCACGAAACGCGTCTGTAAATCTCGCAAGATGGAAAATCCAATTGGTTGGCGGGAACGCGATGCCTGTGTATCGACTTCGATAAAGGGAGCGGAGCGGTTCGCGCGCAGAGCAGCGCCGCATAATGACCCAGTGCCGCGCGGCAATAAAGTCACACGTTCGAGCGTGAAATCTGGCAAAATTAATGCCGCGATAAATTACACGGTGCTTCGAGTTTACACTCGAACCAGCGCGGCTCGCCTGTTTATTTTTGCGCCGGCAAAAATCCATCGCCGGCGGCCGAGTTTTCTTTTTCTTTCGATTAAGGCCGCAATCGCACGACCATTTCTTTCGTTGTCCGCCGCTGTAGAAAGTTTCTTGCATCGGTAATAAATACACCCTGACCTTAAAAGTTGTTACAATTTACAATCTGTAGCAAATTGCAAATCCGTTTGCGTATCGTTTCACTTGCAAAATTCACGTTTGGCTCAAAAGTTTTTGAGCGTCGCTACTGAAATTTATAATCTGTAGTAAATTTCGAATTCCTTTATATATATATAGCTTGGAAATTGTGAAATTTCCAAATTTTCCAGATCTTAAGACCCTTGTTTTGAAAGTCTTTAATGTTACACTGCATTAAGATTTATGACCTACAGAAAATTTTAAATTTCTTTGTGTCGTTTGACTTGAAAAAATTCCAAAATGAACCAAAAGAGAAAATGAAAGAGGAAATGTACACTTGTACTCCATTCACAAGTTTTCCAGCTGCTGAAAATGCACGAACTGAGAAAAATCGCGAGAGACGGGTTCAACGGTGGTTCTGAATTAAATAAATGTATCTCGCCATTGGATATCATCGTCCGCGAACTTCGTCGATTGGACGTAACGCGCAGCCTGGAATCGCGTGAAATAAATGTAGACATTTCCGATAACAAATTGATACATCCTCCGACAAGTAGACCGAACTCGGGTCCTGGCAGACGGCGTCCTCTCTGCCGAGGTGAGATTGATTTATCGACCAAACCGATCGAGAAAAAAGTAAACCGGTTTGTCGCGAGGATAAACGTCGTCGTCTGGAAAAAAAGTCTAGATTCGAAAGTGCGACCGCGTGTCAGATTTTGATAGTAATCGTGCTCAAAGATAATAGAAGAAGACAACGTTACGTTGTATCAATACTGAACCTGTATGTATGAGTGTCTTTTAGATTCCTGATCAATGATACTTTACTAGTTACTTATCTAGTAAACGATTTCAGAAAAACCAGAGAGTGATGGGATGCAATTAATGTTCAATCTTGGTCAATACAGTAAATATACATAAATATACATGAATATTCGAATTAAATAAAATATCTTCAATCAAGGACTGTGAAAGATAATCATATGAAATTTCATTTAAAGAAAAATGTTGATAGATGCAAAAGTTATAACAGAATTCATAGTTTACTTCCACTTTCCTCTTTCTTCGATTCTTCTTCCACTGTTCCGAGAATGTAGAATCAATTGCAATCTTACAACGAGTATACAAAGTGTTCTAGCAATCATAGCAGAGTCCGCGAATCGCGATGACTCCACGTAGACTTACAAACAAAACCGTTGCTCTTCGCGGGCAAAAACCTGATTCGAGGAGTCACCCCTTCTCTCTCGAGTCATCAGTTACCGGGACACCCTGTACGTAACAACGCCGAGCCATTTGCTTCCACGGTCGGTCAACGAGGAAGGCAAAAAACGTAATTACAAGCGCCGTCGCGTTCGCGATGGAGAGGACGTATCGGTGGGTGCATCACCGCGCCAGGCCACCGTCTTAGAAATCAATTTAACATTTTTCCAGCGGGTCGATCTCTGTTGCCGGGCCCGACAGCCGCGCGCGCGACTTGATAATCCGATCGAGATAAGATCGACCGTCTCGGTGCCTCGGCGGTGATTGCGAGGCGAGCGAATCGTCCGAAGACGGGAGAGAGGTGAACGTTTCCCACGACCCTGCGAATCCTGCTCGCCGGATTCTATTCCGAAGTTCCGCGCCGTGGGTAATAAGACGCGCACGCGGAACACGCGAAATCGCGCGTATCAAAGTTATCTGCCTAACAGGCTAAAGAATGAATAAATAAGTCAGTACATAAAAAGTCTCTTTATTATCACTGAAAATGACTTTAGCGGGGATAACCCAGAAAATCAGGCAACGCTAGTGCAACGAAAATTAGCGATTGGTTGATTTGGCTCACGTGATTCGCGAGGGGGGCGTGGCGTAGACCTCGAGTGGGAGTGGCGTTGTCTGGTACTGTGCGCTCGCGCCTGTAATTTGTTTTGCATCGATTCAAATGTTTGCATATCGAACATTCTTTGTATCCAATATCCAGTATCGCACGATTGATACTTTAATTTTTCTAACAAGCCTCGATTGCTGAAATGGAATAATCTTGTACGCATTCCTTCGTTATAACGTTAGAGATACGTTCCTTGACGAACGTTTAGTGTCTTAATCAGTATTTTGTTTGGAGTAATCTCCACACGCATCGTGACTCGATTCCGCGCTAAGCTCTCGATCTTCGAAAGCGAGTCCATGCATCAGAATGCACGAGAAACGCAATCGCGTTTTGCAATTAGCGTGGAATGCGTGGACGAGGATGATACACGTTAGGCGAGAAGGGGAACCGGGGGTAAAGCGAGAAGAGAGGAAAAAGGAGGGACGATCGACGTCGTAAAACCGCGAAACAAGAACCGAACAGGGCAGACAGGCGAGCATCGGCGGACGATGTTCTTCGAAACTCCTACGCACGCCACGATTCCCAATTTGGTCTTCCAGTTCTCCAACTCTCTCTTTCTATCTCTCTCTCTCTCTTTCACGCTGTCCCGTTAATCGCTATCTGGCCCGCTCGACCACTATCGAGCGTGCGCTCGCGCACCGATGTTGGAAGTTAATCGCTGGCTCCATATACAGGTCCTTTCAGAATCAGTATTGGCCAAGGACACGGTCGGGCAGTTTACCGATGGATCCTTCTTTGGTTCGGCCGATTGATAAGTGGATTTCTACGCAAAAGGAACAAAAGACCCGAACTGAAAAATGGACCGAACGAATCTTCCTTACACGGCGTGTATCTGTGGTCGTGTTCAACCTTAAATCCAGATAAAACGAAACAGCACACGGGGTACAAGGCGCGACGCCGCCGCAACTTCCAAACTACCCTATAAAAATCGAAGGCTGTATCTTATCGGACACTGTTTTCCCTCGTGTTTCTCTTCGTTTATAAATCGCAGGATGACCACGTACCTTGTACGCACGGAGCTTGTCCCGGCGATTAAAGAAAAACGACGGAGCGTGAAGCAACGCCAGAACGAAAACGATAGTGGAATATATGTTATATTGTAAGGCAGTTGGTGTGCAATTGATTAGGCGATTGCTGATTCGCGTTAATTCGCACGATATAAATACAGTGTCGTTTGTTTTTTCAATTGCTCTCGCGGATGGCCTGACCGCGATCGACCGAGAACGAAACGCGGTCGGTTTCACGGAGCCCGTCGACGCTCGCGCGCGTTCCTGCGCACGCCCGCCGCGGCCCGCAAATTTCCCTGGATAGCCAGCCCGTCGTAATAACATACAATTAACCGAAATTAGGTACCGCGTTACAATGAGCTTGCCTTTTCATTTACCGCCGCCGCTACCGCGCCGCTAGAAAAGAATCGAAACGAAGAGGGGTGGGACCTCCTCTTTGGTCCCCTCTCGGTTTTCGTCGGAACGTTTCGTTTCGTAGACCCGCCAGGAACTCGTAAATCCACTGGCTCGAGGATAGAAACTTTCAAAATGTATTTAGAAAGAGACATTTAGCACTTTAATCAATTTCATCTTGAAAAGAACTCCATACGAAAGTCAATTTCGGAACCATTTCTCTGAAGAAAGAGACGAGAAAGAGTTTGTTTCGTTGGTTCTGAACATTATA
>KQ435744.1:763564-789543 GCA_001276565.1 Melipona quadrifasciata
GAACATTATAGAAAGATACATGAATTAAAGGTTCCGATTCGAAAGAGATTGTCGAAGAAGATGAAATTTTGGAATGAATCAATTTTGAGGATAGAAACTTTCAAAATATATTTAAGAAGAGAGAGACATTTAGTGCAGGTCGAGTTTTGAGGCACGCAGACGTTATACAACTATCTATAATACTTGTAAAATGAGAGAGAATTGCAACGAGGAAAGAGACCCGTTGAGGAAAAATGTGAACGATGTGGATTTGATCGTCGAGAGTGGAGAATAGCAGTGTTTTAATTGCATAGACAGCGTGTAGTATAATAGAATCTCAAGTACGATACTAACAATAAATTAAATACACGTATTTGTCTAATGATTGTCCAACCTCCAAGTCCTACAATAATATTGGGTTGTCCGGAAAGTGCCGATTTTGAAGGAAAATTGAAAAAGAGAAAATTTAAATTTTAGTACACATTTATTAAATGTTGAATTTAATTTATATTAAATCGGCAAGAACTTTCCGGACAACCCAATACATCTCGATGCATAAAAATGTTTAAACAATCAATTGCTCGCGACATACGAATCCACGAATTTCCGTGGGGAAACATTCAAATATTTCTCCCGGGTCACTGCAAGTTTGTGGAACACGTTCTCGCGTTGCTCGTGTAATCGAACGTCGAGCAACTTCGAATTTATTCGAGGAGGAAGGAGAGGAAAGGAGTCTGGCGCATCGAACGCGAATTCACGGAGGGAAATAATAAATTGAGAGCACGAAATGGACGTAATTATCAAAGGGTAGCGAACGCCCGTTAATTCCCAAAGGATCGCGAGAAGTTTTCGTACAAACCGGCCATTTCGTATCCTCGACCGTCCGTTTCGCAACCGCGTGTTTCGAATGACGGAAGTAAGAATTAACGAGTCTGCTCAGGGTAAGCTAACCGCAGTGCGTCACTAACGATTAGCTTATCAACAACTTATCGAGCCACGTAGTCAGTGGAATTTTGTCATTTCCAATATACGTATCGCGTGGCAGGATGAGTTAGAAGAAACTTCCCTCCCGTGTCATGCTTCCAACGTTCGATAATTACTACCCGGAATAATTTCTGCATACATGAAAATCAATTTTAATCCTTTTACGTCGAAACTAATGACAGGCAACTGCCCATCTTCCCGTTGGAGAAAGCAAAAATCTCGCGGTTAAACCGAAGACGAGATTCCGGCGAGGTTAATAGATCGGACTTCATCATTTCTACAAGCGAGCTACAACATTCTCTCTCTAGGTTCTCTCTTTCTGTCGTAAACTCGTCCTGACTTTCAACGTGACGTTACGTTCAATCAACGCGCGCGAAAAAGGAAGCAAAGAAGGATCGAGCGAGGAAACGAGAGCCATCAGCGCGACGGCCGCGTCAGACAGAGGCACGCAACCCGTCAGCAACGCTGAGCGGCGTAAACAAGATTCGCGAACGGCGATACCCCGGCTCGATGCGTTTCGAAAGCGTGTCGATGCCGGCCCGGTCGAATAAATTAACGAAGGATCAAGATGGAAGCGCAAGGTGATTTTAAACACGGCGACACGCGAGCGACAAGCCAGCAATTTTCTGCGAGAGAGAGAGTCTCTCGGGCAGTGTCATCCTGTCGGATTACATTTCTCTCGCGCGTTAGCCGGCTCCACCCGCCTCGATTACCCTCGTTGATGACAACCGCGCGTTCGGAGAAAATTACCGCGCGGATATGCAGAAGATATAAACGAGACGCCGTGGCTTTCGCGAGAGTACTCGGGCGCCTTAAACCGGGGAAAATTTATTTGCTCGGTTGACGAAAGAACGTCTCAGGTTGATTTTTATTAGGTTGTTTACCTCGACGCTCACCTCGTTTCAATCAACGCTGATTTTTCCCCAATTCTGAAAGTTCTACATATTCCGCGATTATGACGATACAATGGTCAGTAATAAATCGGAAATTTCAGAAGAATTTCAATCTTTGACATAAATCAAATAAATTCTTTTCCTTGTACGTATCTACTTCTTTCTTCTCTTTTCTTTTATATTGTAATATTTTTGTATTCTTATATTGTATATTTTATATTATTTCTGTGTTATATTATTACATTATCACTGAAAGTGATTCTAGCGGGGGTAACCCAGAAAATCGGGCCTCTCCAGGTGCAACGCTGATGCAACGAAAATTAGCGATTGGTTGATTTGGGTCACGTGATTCGCGAGGGGGCGTGGCGTAGACCTCGAGTAGGAGTGGCGTTGTCTGGTACTGAACGATCGCGCCTGTAATTTGTTTTCTATCGATTTAAATTTTATGGCAAAAATTGCTGCTGGACCTTTCAGTGAGACGAATCGTACTGGGGTACAAGTCGTGCAGTTTTTTTATATGATATATGTGATATTATGAGATATGTGATATATATGACATTAAACTTTTTTATTCTTAGCCTCTTAGCATGTTGCCAAAAAAATCTTATTGAACATTTTGATGTTCGCATAACATACAGTAATCAAGGTATGTTATATGCTTGAATATATTGTTTAAACATATATAAAGGAAAAAAGAGCTTGTATTAAGAAAGTATCAAATGCACGAAATCTCGCGACCACGCGACGCTAAACTGCATTTTCTCAAAATTTCACCGGGCAACACACTTAAACTAATTGAAACAATTTCTGCAAGCGTTAAAAATACTTTCGTGAGTCACTGCGTGCGAGAAGAAAGGTTCGCGCAGTGTCCTTGTCTCTTCTCGATTTTCTATCTCATCTTTGGTGAGGGGGAAGAATCTTCTCTCTCGACGACGACGACGAGGACGACGACGACGACGACCAGGACGACGAGGACGACAACGAAAGGAAGAAGAGCGGCAAGAAGGTCGGAGCGTGTCGTCGAAGAGCGGCCGATTCCACGCGATAACGTCGTTCCGGTTCTCGAAACTGGCGTGCTGGTTTGCGCGTGAAAGAACACGTTTGCCGGACGGCAATAAAATATTAGGGCCCGGGACCGCTGGTATACACGCCGCGCCGGCAATCTTTCCTAGAAAATTAAATGCGATGTTTTGCTCCATCGGACTTCCCGCCGCGTTTTCTCACGAGTCACTCGCGAGCGCGGGCTTTAAATAGGCCCGTGAATGGCAGCCTGCGCGCTGTGGCTCCGAAACAATGGCAGAGGATGGGCTGGTTAAGTACGGACACAGTAAAAGTTCCAAAGGTGTGTCGTGCCAGTGTCTCGTCTTCGTGCGACTCTGGAACTCGTGAATCATCCTGATCACTGCAGGATGATTAAATCGAGGGGTCGCGAGATTAATTCGCGACTCGTCGTTTCGTGATTTCGCTTAAATTCCGGTAGACCTCGAGTTCGTTGTTTTATTTTACTTTTGAAACTGTTTGGAAAAAATTACGGACCAAATGGAATACAATCTCTGTACTACTCTGCGTTACCGATGCAAACTAGAAGCTCCGAGGAAAGTTCCTCTTTTTCAATTAATGGCGGCGATCATCGCGTCAGAATAAACTGTGCATATTTGACAAAAACTGTGACAAAGAGCAGCTCGAGCATCGGGAGTTTGACTTCCTGAAGTAAATTGATTTCTTCGGTAAAAATTGGTAATGAATATCTTAAACGCGAGATCGACGACGCGAAGGCACGTGAGCGGACTTTGCTTCTTTTCTATCGTTCTTCCGTCGATCCTTTAGCGAACTGTCCGCTTTCGTCGAAGATGGGACACTTCCTGCCGTGCCTTTTCTCTTTTCTTCCGCGCCCGCTGTTTGAAGAGAGCCGTATTTGCGTTACGTAGCGCTTATTATCTCGGCTCGGAGGTTGGCTAATGTAAATTAACGAAGACGAAGCAGACTGAGCTGCAGTTGAATCCTGAAACAGTTGAGTATCTCCCCTCGCTATTCTCTGGCCGATACGTCGGGTAACTCGAGCTGTTTTATCTCGAAAATTTGAATCTTCAAGCACCAACCTACTTTTTAATTAAGAAATAAGAAAAGAAAAGGAAGAAGAGTCGCTGCTGTTTAAACATAACACTCGTGTTTATCTTGAGAGTACCGTGATGAATTTATTATGTACATTCCACGTGATAACTTATGGTTCTGCAGTTCGATCCTCCCGGTTAATTTATTCCCGTGATTGCCTGCTGTTTCGTTTTAACTCACTTACACGGGTGCGTAATAATTGAAAAAAAATCGCCGACAAGAAATATAATATTCCGCGATCATTTGTACGAAGAAACCTTGAGGTTACTCGCCATCCTACGACGACAATTATACTACCATTCAAAAAATTTGTTCTTTCTTTTTTTTTTTTTTTTTTTTTGACAAAATGTGTTGCAAAGCTGAAGGACGTAATTTCCATCAGAAACGTTGGGGTGAAAGATAAAATGGAGCGCACGAGCTTTCATTTGCACATTTTACGAGATATCATTCGAATCCCTAGAAGTACACTGTTTATGGAAACAAGAATTACAAATTGGTCGTTTCGACGGTTAATTGCGAAATTATCATAAATTATCATCTCTCGAACTGCGCTTTCCTTCAATCAATTTTATCTCGAAGAGAAAGTCAACTTCGATAAAGTTTTAATTCTATCGCGTCGTTTCTCCGAAGAAGAAGATGAGAAAAATATAATAAACGAACTGGTAAGATCAGCAACTGAAGATTCTTGTTTATCGGAACTACTCGATGTAAAAGAAATTTTGGAACAAATCAATTTTATCGAACGTTGTCATCTTTAATTCTTTCTTCACACATAATTTATTGTTATATTTAAAACTATATGTGTAATATTATTTATTAAAAATTACATTACTAAATCTATATTTCCATATAAGTCGTATCTCACCTACACTTATTTATTTAAAACTATATTTTCATTTATGTTTTATTGTTACATTTAAAACTCCCGAGAGAAAAAGGAAGAGAGAGGCGAACGAGACGAAGCAAAGAACCGAAATGGACGGCTTCGGCAAGCTCGATCGAGCGAAAATAGATGCAACGCGTTTTGTTACCGCGACGCTTGCGGGCCATTTGTTGAAAATGGCCTCGAACGGCCAATTTCCACGGCGAGGTATGCGAATCGTGGCGCTCGCTCGGCTGGAAAGGCTCGCTCGTTTCCAGCAAGTTCTAGCCTCGTTAGTGGCACGACAATGTAAATCAATCGGGGAAAATAAGGCGACTCGCGTTGGCGCAAGGGATTAATAACCAATTAGAGGCGATCTTACGGCGGTGCTCGACGATTTCCACACGAGCCATTGGCTCGGCCAGCACATTAAATTACGCGTTTTTCCACTCGTCCAAGCATTATTGGCGGTTGCTAATTACGCGAAAAAAGAATGAGAGAGAGAGAGAGAGAGAACAAGAAAACACGTCCCGATGATTCTGAGAGCTTATTCACCAGTTGCACCGATCGCTTTGATCTCTGTTGAAAACAGAGGCCGAACAGCACGGCAACGACGATACACGGCCGACGTGAGTCTCCAATATCGCGTTTAATTGGATGGTAAACGCGTTCATACCACACACGCTCTGATTGTGTGTTAATTTCGCCATTCGCGAACGTCGTACATTGGCTCCAGTCTGTATTCAGGAGAGAGAGAGAGAGAAAGAGAGAGAGAAATCTTTTTTTCCCTCTCTTACTCGCGGATTACTATTAATTGTTTAACTACTTCGTCGCTCGTTGCTCCTCTTTGACCGTGTTAATTGATTATTGGGCTCGTTAATGACTCCACCACCATCGCCAACTCTTCGCCGGCTTCAGCTCTCGTTTTACTCTCGACGGTCGATATCGATTTACCGCCAACCGACCAACCACCGCTTGTACGCGGTAATAGTTCCACGGTATTGCTCGTTATTTCATTATCTCCGATCAAAGTTCAGCGAGCCAAAGTTTCGAAGCAAAAAAAAAAAGAAAAAGAGAGAGAGAGAGAGAGAAAATCGTTTGCCGTTTATCAAGCAATTACAATTGCATTACGCGGCATTCGCGAAGCACCAGCGAATCTCTTCTTCTTCAATCTACGCGCTTAACATAATCGCGCTTTAATCATACACGTGTGATGCACGTCCGTTTCTCGTCTCTCGCAACCTGCAATTTCCGCTAACAAACAGTTCGCGGAATTCTCACGAGGCGAGATCGGTATCTCGCCTGTGGCCGCCGTTTGAGCGGCGCGCCGGGTCAGTAAATCGCGTCGGCGCGACGTTTCGCGCCTCCGCGGCCACCAGAAACAGATGCTTATGTGCCGTTAAACGCGGCCGGCCGGAATCCTCGCGCACCGCCGCGCCGCGTTGCTCCGAAGTCACCGCGCACCGTGATTTCTTATCCGTGATCTCGGACGATGGTAACTGTTCATTTGTCGACGGACGGGACCGCACGACAGGGAACGCGGCCGGCAATCCATCGACCTACTCGCAAGAACGGAGCGATAGTAACGACTTCCGGTACGTGGAAGGCGGACATTTTTCTTTGGCCGGCTTTCTCTCCGCGACGCCGGGCCAAGACACGCTTTGACTTTTGTACGAGTGACGTGAGATTTATCGTTGCGGTGAAATTGTCATTGGCGTTGGGTGAATGTTCATCCAGAGGATTTATTTCGGCGCTTGAACGACTTTAATTATTAAAAATAATGCGCGTCAGGTGCCGAAATTTAATTGGCACGCGAAGAAACACTGATTTTTATGAGTGAAATTTGATTTATCGCAGTGAAATTGTTACTGGCGTAATGGAAATATTTATACTTATTTATTCATTTAAATATTTTTAATTGACGCTCGAACGATTTAAATGATCAAAAATGAGAATGAATTTATCAGCGAAGTTGAACACGCCAAAAGCTGGTAAGAGATTTTAATTTGATGACGAACTCGTTTGATAAATATTGCACCGACGTATAACCCAGAAAATCAGGTGCAACGCTAATGCAACGAAAATTAGCGATTGGTTGATTTGGGTCACGTGATTCGCGAGGGGGCGTGGCGTTGTCTGGTACTGAGCGATCGCGCCTGTAATTTATTTTGCATATCAATAAAATTTTATGGGAAAAAAGTCGTCTTCGTTTCTTAACAGTTGCTTCTGGCCTTTCAGTGAGACGAATCGTACCGGGGTACAAGTCGCGCAGTTTTTATTTTCCTCTGCGAATGTATCTATTTTGTACGTGCGGTTGTCCAATCGCAGTTGGTGCGCCAACTCAAGATCTTTCGTTGAAGATAGTAATAATATTGCAAACATTCAACGCTGATTGTATCCAAGTGTTAACCGTTGTTTGGATAAAAAAAAACAAAGTCGCAGAATTGGTAAAGTCCAATTACCGCTGAAGGAAAAAAACTTAATCGAAATCTCGTAATTTCATCCTTATCGATACGAGTAATTGAATTCCAAGCACGTCTACGTGAATTACTATCCGATTGCATTCGCGTTTCTTGCCGAGGAACAAGTCAATTTTTATGATGCGATGTTATTAATGTGAAACCTCGCGGGAGGATCGCGAGAATCGCTATTATTTCTATCCTTACAACTGTTGTTTTTCCCCCTCCCCCGTCACTTTTCTCTTCGCACGTTCAGTCGGAAACGTTGAAACGATGGATCAATTAGAGACAATGAAGTGGCAGAAATTCTAGGCACACGAGACTAGGAACATGACCCGTTACGTATACACACGGCCGAGGACTGACGTGGTTCTCCCATCGCCTCGTCACGTGTACCGAAAGCTGCCGGTAGGGAAAAGGAAGTGACTGCTCCAGAACGTTCCGAATCGGATGATACTGTTAACTCGGAAAATCAACAGTGAATCATGTAACGGTGACACGTAACGGTGGACACGGGAGCTTAACCTTTTCACCTGGGAGCCGGGCACGAGCATACGGTTATCGTATTTTACGGGTAATAAGTTTTACGATTCGTGCATCTCGCGACGATGAGTTGACGGTAATCCCGCTGTAAATTTCAAGCTGCAATAGGATTTTCGTTCGTTGCAAACTGCGCGTAAAGAGCATAATTGTGTTTCTGCCTGTTGGATCCTTCTATTCGATAATTTAATTAATTATTTAACCGACAAGTCGTGATAATCAAAACGTTCCATGAACAGGGTGGAATGAAAAGTTTGTCCGTGGCTATTATAGATGAGTAATGAATGCAATGCAATGCAAGAAAACAAAATTTTTTCAAGGTATGAAATTCATCTATAATAGCCACGGACAAACTTTTCATTCCACCCTGTACGTAGTCTACGATTTTAAGAGAGGACTAAACGCTTCCAGAAGAAATTGATTGAAGTATTTTAAAATAGGAAGGCCCCTGTCCTGTAAGCTACTTTATTACGCGCACGCACGTGCACGTCTGAGGCAGGAGAACGATGGATCAAACGTGGCTAGCTGTCGCCGCGAGTTAGCCACGCGAAACGAGAGATCCTCGAGAGCGATAGAGCAACGACAATGCACCGCTATCGTTTCGTCATCGATTCGAGGCTTCTCTTCGTTCGGTAGAGAACCGTAGGCGTTGATTGAGTGCACGCGAGCGGTCGTAGCCGGCCGTTTTTCTTTGACGCGGCTCCTGGAATGCGCCAGGATCCCGTAACGCGGACAAGAAATTTACCGGATCGGACCTCTGGCCGCCGCTTGACACGCCGATGTCCACCGTGGTTCCACGGTGGTTCGCCTGCTAACGATACGATCAACCCGATCCCGCTGGTTGTTATCATAATTAACGGCCCGTTCGCCTTAATTGACTTTTACCCGGACAATTAACGACCTTCTTGAATTTTATTACTGAATAATCGCTGGCCGGCCGAGCTGGCGTCTGATCGTCAGACGTGCGCACAGCGTATTCTTTTAATCCTCGTTCGTCTTCAGAGATCATCTTCAATTTCTGTTACGACACAACGTTCCTCGTGTACGGGCGGTATTATACTTTCGACTTTCGTACATTCTACTTTCGTACAATTTGCTGTTTTGCACTGTTATTTGTGCAAGTGCGAAATTTATCAAGAAGAGAGAAAGAAGAAAACACCAACGGATACTAATCGATAGAGTGTTATTTATTTATATGCTAATGGATCTTTTACACGTTAAAAAAATAAATATTTTAAAAAAACTTTTTGACGTTTTTTCCTTTTTACATTGCTCTACTTTCCTACGCGTTTCAGCAATCAGTTATTTTAAGTACGAAAGTCGAGGACCGCCTGTGTATTGAAAAATTACACGAGACGAGACGCGCACGTGGGATAGTCGAGGGGAATGATCGTAAATTATAGCCGGAGCTCCGGGCGGGCGAGAGATCGCCGATTTAGGCCCAGAAACGGAAGCCCAATTGTGCGTGTAGTAGCAAAAAACATCCTAGCCGCGGCTAATTGCTACCTGGCGAGCGTATCATGGCAGAAAGTATGTAAATCACGAGAGCGAAAGGCCTCGCTCTTCTCTGCGCTGGCAAGTACGCTTATTATCCCCCGATCGCGTAACGGGTCGCCTCGTCTGTCTCCTCTTTTTCATTTTCACGGACGACTTGTCAACCTTTATCAGGGAGCTTATCTCTCATCGACCGCCGTCCGACGAAACACTCTATTCCACTTCGTTTTTATTAAAACGCTCGGGTTATTAGCCTGCCGATAAGTGCCGCGAATATTTATGCAAATTTAAGTTTTTGTGCAAGAAGAGCAAAGGGACAAACAGACAGAGAATAAAAAGTACGATTGCACCGAGAACTTTATTCTAAATTTTATCCCTGCGCGTTTGTCACTTTGGACGTTTCTGAAGTCTCGTCTCGACGAGCAAAAGGACGACGAACACGGCGAGTGGAATTTTTTTTATCACTGAAAGTGATTTTAGTGGGGGTAACTTAGAAAATCGGGCCTCTTCAGGTGCAACGCTGATGCAACGAAAATTAGCGATTGGTTGATTTAGGTCACGTGATTCGCGAGGGGGCGTGGCGTAGACCTCGAGTAGGAGTGGCGTTGTCTGGCACTGAGCGATCGCGCCTGTAATTTGTTTTGTACCGATTCAAATATTTGCATATCGATAAAATTTTATGGCAAAAAGTTGTCTTCGTTTCCTAGTCGGAACAGTTGCTTCTGAGCCTTTCAATGAGACGAATTGTACTAAGGTACAAGTGCAGTTTTTTAACAATTCGCAGTAGAAAGATCTGCGGTGGTAAGATAATGTGAGACTGACTTAAAAGCCATCGAGGCAAACGAATCGTCGACATTCGCAGTCATCGAAAAAAAAAATTCATCTACCTCGTTTCACTTCCTCGGACACCAGTCGTGCTGCTCGCAGCGAAAGAAGCCTACCATCAGAACGTGTTCCATTTCCACGATGCGACCTCGTGTCTCGCGAGGCTCTAACGGTCTGCCAATTCCTCCAACTATCGTGGAACCAGATTCCAATCGATTTTCTGGACGGCAGTTTTACAGTATGTAATTACAGCGACGGACAACAGAGATAACTCGATAACAATCACGTGACCGCGAACGTCCAGCATGTACCCGAGGACAGACTCTGCATAGAAATTAGATACAAGCACGATCTCCGTTAGTCGATCGTTGAGGATCGAGGATCGGTATCGCGAGATCGCGTCCTGATCACGCTCCGGAGGGAAAAATCTTGGAAAAAGCTGTTTTATCGAACGAGAGTCTCCTGACGACTGACTCGCCAATTGACATTGTAATAAAGAGACGTTTCTTTGCGCGAGTGGAAAAAGAAGTCTTCGGAGTTTTTGCCCCGTTGGTGGTTTCCATGGGACTCGAGCGATTTCACCAAGAGATTTCAAGAGATGGGAGGTAAATTTTATTTAAGTAAAGATTAAAATAAAATAAATAAAGATTCATCAAAGATGATAAGAACGACACTAAAGTAGCGTTCTTATACAAAAATTCTGTGAAATTTCAAACAGTTTCACGACGAACGTGAAAATGCATCGCGTGTTAGGTTTATGCTATCTTTCGCGTGTACACGTAGAAACGAAACAATAAATAGACGAAATATCGTGGCGTTTATTGGTTTTCCTGATTTTATTCCAGCGAACGATTGCAAACGAATTGAATTCGATGCGAAAGGAATGCCAAACACTTGGGAAGGAAATATCGCGTTTCTCGAGATATTGCTCGATTTCTATTAAGAACGCGGACTACCGATTTAGCTTTGCTTCAATTTAGATCGCAATCGTCCATCAAAATCCCTAAGTCAAACATTCTCGCCCGTATCGATTAACCAATTTTATTTAACAAAATTAAATTAGAGACTCGTGATTATCCACAAATTTAAATAAATTTCTAATGTGTCTTTATACTTGAGTTGTACTGGTTCTGAAGCTGAATTTAAAGTAGTCTCGATCGCGACAGGGAGATGTACGACTGCGAAAAAATTTCCAAAGGCGAAGAGAATTTAATTCAAGGTGATTATTAAGCGGCCTTCTTCTACTTCCTCTTCCCGATACTTTTAATAACCATCGTTACAGGCACGGTCTATCGGGTAAAAGTATACGAATCGAGTAAAAATATTTTAATGAATATATAGGACGTTTAAAAAACTTGCAAGCATAAGATGTACCGGTTCGAAGTATTCCATCGAAGAAAATAAAAACGTTTTAATGCATGCCCCCGGAACTAACCGGTTTAAAAGGCACTCAAGCTTTCGGCCCGCGAGCCAATCACCTGTTACGTTCAACGTGTTTCAACGTTCAATCCCATTCATACTCTTCGTCACCATTCACGTATATACATTCTTTAATTTCTTATACAGAATATATTGGGTCGTCCGGAAAGTTCGTGCCGATTTTTGGCAGGTGGCGTGTACAATTTAATAAATGTACACTAAAACTTAAATCTTCTGCGTTTCAATTTCCCTTCAGAAGCCGATTTTTTAAATTAAATTATATACGATTTATTAATTTAATAAAACACAATTATACATTGTATACTTTTTTATTAAGTTATATATATCACCTACCAAAAATCGGCACGAACATTCCGGACAACCCAATAGACTCACATGGACTCCTGAAAATAATATATCTAAAAAAAGAAAAAAATAGGCTCTCCGCAATTTCTCATTCATCTTTCCTACCAAATCACAATGGACCAATCAGAATTCATCCCTCTATAGGCTAAATAAATTTGCAACTCTGGAATTTCTGTCTACAGCCGTAACGAGTAACGATCGCGTTTCACAGGGTTCTTTAATTCTTAAAGAACCTTTAATTATCGTCGAGGAATAAACACGCGGTAACCGCCAATTCATCCAACCACTGCAATCTTCGAAAAACATTTCACTTCCACGTGCATCCCCGGCGTGTATTGGCTTAATCGCTCGCGAGGTACACGCTACGCGTTCCTCCTCGCTCTGCTTCAATGCCGATGTTCTCGACTTGACGAGACACGTGGTCAGAGGTCGGTGTACCGTCGGCGTCTCGACATTTCGCGAAGCTGACAGAGACCGCGTTGCCCGCAAGTTTCTCGCGATAATAGACTCGTTTCGACGAGAGTTCGTAGGTACAAAAAATCGGCGGTATCTCCAAAGAGACGAACACACGTTGTAGGTAAAGGGGCCACGGAGATTCTGACGAGTTTCAGCCTTGAAATCAGGCACGAGAGGATGTTATTTCGTCGAAAGGAAACGACGGAATGCACCGAGGCTTGTGTGTATCGAGAAGTGGGTTAATTTTCGATCTTTCACAGTGGCACCGGCTCCTTCTCGAAATAATACGTTTCTACGTCGTTTCTTACGTCTGATTATACACGGCGTCTTCCTCTAACCGTGTGTTTACGTTCGTCTTCGTTCCTTAGGTTCGCTACGTACGTACTTCTAGGTTCAAATAAAACGGTTTACACTGCAAATTGATTTATCTTTTCCGACGTTCTTCCGAAGTTTAACCACAGACTTTCAGTTTGTCTCTCCCGAGATCTTTAGCCACTTTGAACTTCCCTCGCAGCTGTTTAACCTATTCAGGAAGAACCAGAAGAGACGTCGTGAAAATCCCGCAGCTCCTCCTTGCAACTCGAATTCATTCGAGCCTTCGTTCGTGCGTAACGAAAACGGAGATAACAGCTAGGAAATTCCGACTAAAACGCAGGAAACGCGTGGCGTGCAACGCTGTCGCGTGTCTTGCTCGGCCGATTTAACGATCGCGCTAATGATCGTCCGCTCTTCGTGCGTGTGCGCGGATGGGCCTTTTCCCTTTTGTCGCGGGCACAATACCAGCTAATCACGCCGCACGTCCTGACGTACCTGCGAGCAGCGTGTATGGAAAGCATTCCTTTTTCATCGGTCAGCGACGAGGTCACTGCGTGACCGTTCGTCGCTAGTTACGTTGATTTCACAATGCCGAGTAATTACGCACGGACTCGCCCTGTCATCGATTCTTCTCGCCTGCTCGACCACGCTGCAACCGTGCAGACAGACTCCTCGTGTGATTCTGTTCGTTGATAAATCCTGTCCTGACGACGAATCTTATCGAGGATGCATCGGGCCCACGAAAATTCCATCGCAAAACAGTGGTTGCTAGTTCTAACGTTTGTTCGAAACGCATTAACACTAACTATACCGCCACATTGCAATACCCATTCTTACTATAACCGGTCAAACAACTGCACAAACATTGTATTTTTGAAAGAAACAATACACGATGTAACTTTTAAATGATGAAATTTTATAATTTTAGTTTTCTATTTAACATGAACAGTTGTCGTAACTTTAGCACGAGTGATAAATTCTTCTCATATAAAATAAAATAAATATTTGCAAATAATAATAATATATAAATAATATGAAACAATTTACAAGTAATATAAAATAAAAAGAAGAAGCAGAGAGGAAAAGGAAAATTGAAAACTGATTAATCAGACAGATATAAGAATTTTCATAAAGTTAAACGAACAAAAGAAATAACAACGGGCGTATAGTTTTAAATTAAATTTTGAAGTCGGTCATTTGCCCGGGCGTGGTACGGTTAGTGTTTTAATATCGTCGCCAATATCAGGAAAGCAGATGTTAAAAATTTTATACACGTTCCAACGAAGGTTTCCTTCGTTGAAAAAAATAGCAGAATTTTCCATTTTAGTTTGTACGTGAAATGACAATCCTTACGCATCGCCAGAAACTTTAACTCTCGTTTGTTATAACATTTTAAAAGAAATGTGTTTGATGTTTATCTATTGTGATTTTTTCTGACGCACAAGTACAGTATATTTTACTATTTTCCAGATGAAAAATTTTGTAAGGTACCCCCTTATGTTTCAAAGTACCACGTGAAAGAAAATTATTAAAATACACGCATATGTTTAAAAATATCATTTTCGCTATTACTTACTTCAATTTTAGTATACAAATCTTTAGAATCTTCTAGAATGTGCCGGTTTCTGCGTTCTCGATCCCTTTCCTTCTTCTTTTCTAAATTTTCCTCAAGTCGCTCGTCTCGGGGCCGCGATCGCCGCGCAAATATAATATTTGCGGCGTAATTGCAGCAACTAGTGGAATTCGAAGCGTTTCGCGAGATCATTTCCGAGTCACGCGACTCGCGCGGACGGAAAAGGAAACAGCGCAACCGAGCGCGCACCAAAAACGAACCCGCGAGCCAAACAGCACGAAACCAGCGGCAAGAAATCGACGTCGACCGGACGCGTTTCAGTTTCCTGTGACGTCGTTCTGACAGCCATGAAGAATCGTCGTCATCCGCGGCATCATAATGAAAATTTATAGGCGGCGCACATCGCGACGCCATTGTAACTAATGCCAGCGACTTGGCTTGTCTATCGCGGAGGAAAAACTTTCACGCAACCAACACTGGCCGGATAAGGGTTTGTATTAATTTAAGTATCGTTGACGCTACGTCCGAACCATAGTTGCGCGTACAGTTCGTAACAGTGTGTTAAACCGAGCATCGAGTCTTGCAAAGGAGCATACAACGAAGTGCGAATTACCGATTTTGGTGAAATTTGTAATACAATAAATGTAGTTTTCAAAAAGATATTTGACCCTTGTTTTCTTTTTTCTGTTGGCAATCGTCGATGTTGAAGGGGTAAAAACTACCCTTAAAGGGTTATGGGATGGGGGGGGGGGGAATTATTGAAGATACAGTGCTTGTGTAAATTGACGAAATTGCTCCTTTTTAACGACAAATCGAACGGTGTATATCATTTTGCAGAAAACCTTTCGTTTATATATATATATATATTTAAAGAAACTGTATTTTCTATAAATTTTTTCCAGTAAATGTTAACAAATCTTGAATTTTCTTCGCTTTTGAAAACTGTATATTCAACCACGAATTAAGGATAAAATGGAATCTTGATTTTTGTATTATAAAAAAATCCTTCTCGTTGAACGTGCAGAACAGTGTACTAAACAGATATTTCACTTTTATCGTAATCTGTCAGTAGCAGATTAAATAAAATAAAAATTTGTCAGTAACAGAGTACAATGAAGAAAAGAACGAGTGTTGAGCTACATCCATCGAACAGGCAAACATTCACGATGCATACGTGCACTCGTCTCTTCATTTGTTGGATTTTAACGACCCCTTTTTCAGCTGTACGAATTGAAGAAACTTTAAATTAAAAATCGAGGATCCGACTATTTACACGTGTAAGTGTAACGATATTCGTTTAAACATATTGCTCCATGGTAGATTCTGTTTAGGATGGGCTGGTTAGCTCGAAAAGATGAGGGATAAAGCGTGACACGTTGGGTGGTTCGTAGGTTTAGGGGGACGTGGTGCAATAATTTAGAAGAGACGCAAGATATTCATGATTCTGTGTTTTTAGACCCCGGGCGAAAAAAAAAAAAATAAATATGAAATCTGAATAAAGTAAGAAATATGAGACGCGGCAACGTGGGAATAAAGGTGGCCCGTTACTGAATACTACAGAGGGATGCTGTACCGCCATAAATAACACCGAGGGGTAGCGTTAATATTTTTTTTTTTTTCTTGAAAACATTTTTGCGCGTCGATTTTCAACGGAACAATCTGCGAACGTGACTCCCGGTTGGCCAGAAATTCCGTCGCCGAAAAGATTGCGAACGTTTTTTGTACGGGTGGCGCGAAACAATAGCACAATGGTAATGGGAACAGTGCCATTAACTTTATCGCTGGTACCATAGATAAGGGAGACTGAAATAAAACGTCGTGAAAGTCGCCGTAATCACCGGACAAATATAGCAAAGTCGTAACATCCAAAATGTAAAAATCCTGCGGTATTTGTTGCATTAGCAACGGAACAAGCACCGTTTCACACGTTGCAATTTGTTTGAAAACCAAAGACTGTCACACTTGTCTCAACCCAGGAGCAACTGTATCAATCAAGGACGAAAAATAACAGTTGTACTGGGGAATTTTCACGAAGAAACGCAGTAACTGAACTTGAAGACATTAATCGAAATAACAAAATGCAAAGAAAATTTTTCACGATTAAAAAATTAAATTAGTTTCAGTTACAGCCAACAATTGCAAACGACCAGTCTTCTTTTTCTTTCTCGTTTTCTTTTGGTGTGTTTTCTTCTTGCGTTCCTGAGGAGGAACATAATCGTAGTTATCGATGGAAAAAAAATTGTATTTTGCATGAACCCGCGTGGCGAGTCACCGAATAATGTTAATATCGTTCGTATAATAGATCATTGCAAGACGAGACTGATAACGTACCAACGCAATGCGTTTAACTCATTCGCGGGGCGAAACGTAGAATCCTCGGGCACTGTAATTGCACCTCGATACGTATAATTCGGCGAAGCTCGGTTCGTCTGACGCCAAGTGCGTTACGTAATGGTCGCCGAGAGGCGGCCGTTTCCAGGGAAATGCACGCGCCGATCGAGCGGGCGCTCGGGGAACGTCAACGCGGAAAAGACGGGGCGATTTACGAGCTCGCCAATGGGCCTGCGATCGTGATTCCAGAGATTTGTACTCGCGATAATCGCCCGTGGTATCAATTTCCGCGCGTTCTTCCTTCCCGCGGCTCTCCGTTAAGAAGAGACTTTACGGTGTGTCGCGGCGCACGGACGAGCTCACGCGTGCACGTGGCCGTCCCTAACGCGTGAAATCTCACTCATCGGTGACTTACGAGTTCTGCCAGCGTGCAATTTCCACCTAGCCCGCGTTACCTAAGGGTAACGCGATGATTTCACTTCTTCCTCGTGACGTGATTGATCGCGGACTGGACGCGAGGCTGGAATTTGAGGAATATCGATCTCGTTGTTTACGATCATAGGCAAACAAAAAAAAACAAAAAGAAAAATAGCAGAGACCCTGACGTTCGCGGATGGTTTTTACGATTTTGCTGAGATTAAATCCAAGTACGTATATTTATAAATGCTAGTTTGCATTTGCTCGATCATCTCCGATTATTATGCACGTATGCACGCCGTTGTTGTTTAATGTTGCGAGGCACGATCCAGTAATTATTAAGGAAAACAAAGGGATTCGGAATATATTATTCTAGAGGTGGAAATACAGCGGATGCACTGTGCGTTCGTGGCTCGAGCACGTCGGAATTAAGCTCGTCCTTCGAACGATCGTTTAAGAATGTCCCGTGTATTGTATCTCCTCCAGATTGCTTTCCGTCGAGAATCGTTTCGTGACTCATTTGCTCGCTACGAGACGGAAACGTTTTGTACTTCTTTCCGGATAGTGATTTTCTTTTCTTCAATAGTCACGAACAACATGTGGATTTTTAACATTAATAATATTTCATCGAGTGTCTGCAGGTTTTAGCTTTCCATAAAGAGTTTGAGAGTTCCTTCTTACTATCGCTACTTTGACAAATATAAACTGTTTTCGTGGAGTCAATTACAATTTAAGTGAAGAGTACTTTAAACTGTTGCAACTTCGTCAAAAATGAACATTCAACAATCTACTTGATCTCATTTTGAAGCGTTTTCAGTATCCTGAATTTTTGTTTCGTAAACACCATACAGCAAATGAAAATTTGAATTCTTTTCTTTTAAAAATTCGATAAAAGTCTATGTAGAAACACCGAAGAATTTTATTTGTGATTAAATCGATCACGGTCTTGAAGAATATTGTAGTCAAAAAATCGCAACTTTTAATTTAATGTTCAAAGTTTCGAAAAATTCCAAACAAAATCGTACAGCAGATTTTAGGGAATTCAGGCTGTAAAAAAAATCCCAATCTTCAAAGTGACGATTGCGAAAAGAATGTGCCGATGTTTTGTACAGACGTTCGAATTTTGAGAGAATAAAAATATCTTTGGGAAAAACAAAGTTAGGACGGTCAAGGTAGAAGCTTCACGCTTTGAAACGAGACCGAGTAGATTCCCCTCACGAAGTTACAGCAGTATCGACGTAACTTTTCGTCAGTTATCTGAACTCGTGGCTTCGACGCCATTAGCTGCAGCACAACTCCTCGAGAAGGAAGTAAGAAAAGAGATAAGGTGCCAGTTGCATTGCCCCGATATTCCCAGGCTCGGAACGCAGTCGAATGAAAATCCCGCGTTGCTTGAAATTTCATTACACTCGACGCGCGGGAGCGTTGCACGTGCCCCGAAATTTTCATCAACCCGCGCCAGCGTCGCCGTGGACGCGTCAGCTCATCAGCTAGGCTGATCTCTCAAACGGCAAGCTTCGTTATCCGAAACGTCAAATTAATTCGGTACAAGATGCAGCAGCAGCAGCTGTGGCGAAGGTGTATCTAACCGTGGATCAGCGACACCGTGGGCACCGTTGGCACAGCGAGCACCGCCATAAAGCAGCTCGATACAATGCGCTCTATCGTGCCTGCACGCTGGATACCCCACTGCGGCAGCTGCGGGAGAGAAACACGTAGTCGGAATGGGCGACGGGGCTCGCCTGTACTTTCGTTTCCTCTGCTTCGATCAAAGAAGAATCGACGTGCTCGTTTGTACATCTGTATGTTGATACACCGTGCCGGCGGTTCTTACCAGGGAAACAATAACGCGAATCCGTACATGGTATACGGTGGCGGATCGTGGCGAGCTGCCCGCGGCCAACGTCGGGACATTCGGTGCTCCGCTGTACGCGTGTTCGTTGAATAGCGATTCCATTTGTATTCGAGTAGCGTCCCCCTCCGAGAGTTCTTCCCCATTCGAGGCCCAACTTGCTCCTCGCAGTTTCCGAAGCTCAGTCCCCCTTAGTTCGTACTCGCTGATCGCGAGTGCAAACAGTGCGGTGGAATTTTAATCGGTAACCGATTAACCCTGAAAACCGGGCTCCCTCCAATGGGAGGGAGTGTCTTTGAAACGAACGCGAATGTTCCGGGAAAGGCAGCAGTGGCCAAAGTTCGACGATTGAATTTGTTTTGAACTCTACGCCGATCGCTGACTAGGCAAGCTTTAGCTTTAGCCTTTGGGATGAACTTCGACGAGGAAATCGATGGAGAGTACACGGCGATGTCGCGGCGGATTAAGAAGAGGACGAAGGGGGAAGGGGGAGGTAATCAAATCTTGGAACCTTGGCCTCTCCGCGCGGTTTTGGCACGGGCTGAAGTCGAAGGATCAGTTCGGACGACTGAATTAATTAGAGGCTTTCGCGAGATCGGATTTTTAGTCGGATTCGCCTTGCTAGATCAGCGACTAAGCTCGTATCGTGAAGGAGACACCAGGCCTGATATGCTTTCGTTCGAAGACAAATGAACCGAAAAGTGCAACGATCGAAGAAGAAATTTCACCGATCGAGTTCCAGGAAGATGAGAAAGTCGCGTGATTCTTGGTTATGTACAATCGTGCCACGCGCGTGAAAAATGCTACGTACATTTTTAAATTCAACACAGCGGACATTGTCGTTGCTCCGCGCAATACGAAATCTGCTGGACTTAAAGGAGGAATAAAACGACGAGCAGCCGCGACGATCTCGTAAATAAGCGCCGGGACGTTGCTACTTTCTCGGATCGAGAGAACACGCAATAAATCGCCGGCGACAATGTCCGAACAAGTTGCAAGGGGGCACATAAATTGGTATTAACCTCACGCCGCTTAATTCAACGCAACGTTCGTGCGAGTCTTTCACTCTGGCAGCGCCACGCGATGTTCATCCGAGCAGGCAGGCACCGTCCTTGAGACGGCAATAACGCGTCGAGTTGCCGGTCGAGGAGGCGACTCGACGTTCGACGATAACGAAACGCGAGCAAAAGGTACGCGCGCACACCACCGTGTCACCACGACGCCTCCGAACAGCCTAGGTGCAACCCATTTGTCGTGTCTTCCAAAGCGGGAGAAACCGGGCAAGATTCGTCGATACGCGAGGCCTCAGGGACGCGTCGTCGCCGCATCAAAGCAACGTTCGGGCGTTATTAGAGCCGGTTACACGCGCCGTGATTCACGGTTGCCATTAACACGTAGTTTTTGCCGTGATCGTCTTCTTCTCTCCTTCCTCGGTCGTTTAATAGGTCGGTCGATATACGCGAGGAAATCGAGAATCTTTAACAACGCCGCGATCGTACACTCCTTCTGTTCTAAAGGATCGAGACAGTTGCTGATGTATAAAACTCGCGACGATTCACTTGGATTGTCCGGGGAACAATCAATCGACGTAATCACGTGATGATTGGAAAAGTTTGAAAATCAAAGTGTCTCGACACCACTTGGAACTACCAATTTATAATTTTAAATTGGAAAAGTTTCAGAATCAAAGTGTCTCGACACCACTTGGAACTACCAATTTATAATTTTCTATGGAGATTCTTAATGAAATATATTCTTTATTATGAATGAATTATCTTCTCCTTGCACTTTAATTTCTATTAGTTTAGTCGGGACTGTGGACTAACAGCGACTTTATGGTTTTCGGTGTCTATGTTACGCGACTTTTTAATTTCGAACAATGTTAACAATTTGTCTTATCATTTGATTATTCAGACTCACACCGATAAATCAAATATTAGCGAAATTAAGCGAAACGGACATCCACGCGTCTAAAACCATAAAGTCGCTGTCAGAACGCACGCGTCTGCAATGTTGAATAATTAAGAAACATTTTTGCCACTTTTCGAAAGAACTGTTAGATTCCTTGGAAAAGTTTTACCTTCGCGGTGAGTAAAACAATGGCAAAAAAAGAAATTCTAGCTCTTTACATGTATTTCCATCAAATCGAAGGTGTAGAATTCATCTGTAATTGCCACAGACAAACTTTTCTTTCCATCCCGCACTTTAATTTCTTTGCTATAAATGTTTATACTTTAGTCGTCGATAGTGTTCTACTGTTAACACTTATGAACGGGGTTGTACTGCGTAGGAGTTGGAACACTGTTTACGCGCAGCGCAGGGATTGGCGATTGAGCGATCTGACTTCGAGAGCACGTACAATTAGGCTCGTATTACGCGTGTATCTGGTCTCGTCGTTTTGTTCCTCCGTTATCGAGCACCGTTGACACCACCGTTCTCCACCGGCAGAAGGAGATTAGCGATGCAAATTTCCCCCTCCGCCTCCCCCGTGGCCCGACGAAATGATCGGGCCGCGGTATCGTTACCCGGATGAAATCTAGACTAATGAAGACGATATAATCGACGCGACTCGGAGAACGACCGGTCGTTACCAGATAGTGAAACATTCGAGTTGTCGAGGGACTCGATTATTTCGTTCGCGTCGCGGCTATCTTAATCGGCGAATCACGGGTGGGAATGATTGGTGCGATGGTTTGGCGGAGGGTATTGCGATAAAATGTGTGTTTCATTGACGTCGAAGGTTTCTTCGAGAAAAGGAAAACGAAAAAGGGGGACACAGAAGAGATTGTGCCGTGTGCTGGCACAGTAAGTTGCTTGAGGTAACTTCATCAAAGTGAGCAGAAAGCAGACGAAGGACAAAGAAAGGAAGAAGAGTGTACGTGTAAATTAGTTTCCGAACGATGATTGACTCGTCTTTCACTGCGTCTTATTGCAGCGTTTTATTTCGTCGAAATTTATATATCGATCGTCTCACGCTTTTGCAGGAAGTGCAGTAAAAATCCCTCTAACGTGTACACGATGTATGCGAGATACGCGGGCAAGGTAGTCATTAAACGAAATCTTCACTTGCCCGCGAAGGAACTGGTCTTGCGAGAACGAGACGACGCGAGATTCCTTTTTCTCCTCGTTCGGCAAATATATCATGTACAGATAGTCAGAAAATCGACCCAAAATCGAAGGAACAAACGAGAATACCAGCGCGAAAAGAAATTAAAATCCAACGTCGATCGCTTTCGAGCAGGGAGCGGAACATGACTGATGGCTGCGTAAAAACCTCGGGCACGCGAGCGGCGCGCGAGGTACAAGCGGAATTTCCATTTAACCGAAAGGAGGACAAGAATCCACAATTCCGCCGGGGCTGGAATTCAAAGCGATCGAAGTATTCGGGTCGCGTCGTGGATCCTGTCCCCCCTCTAATCTCAATATCGAAATGCCTGCCATTTACAGACAGACAGACGCGGACGGATTTCCACGCGACGCTGCGACGACTGTTCGTCCCGCAAACGAACTGAATTCACGGGGTAACACTCTGTCGCTTACGCGGCGGGGAACCTTCGCCTCGAATTCCACTCGAGGAGGAGCTGACAATGAAATTTGCTGGCGGGATCGCGCGCCGCTGAAAGCGATCGCCGCCTGTTCGACAGCCGCGTAACCTGTGGCGCGTTATAACTCACGTACGTCGGTAATAATTTTCTTGCGCCGCGTTAAATCCGAACGGCGAACCACTTTGGAGATTTGTTAGCCGTCGCCGTCATTTTGTCAGCGGCGGGGATTGTTTTGCCAACGGTAGCTGCGCAGAAATGCCGCTGGCGAACTCTCGGGAATGCCTCGCGTCTCTCCGCGGACGTTCAGTCCATCGATTTCTTCGACCTCGTTGAGGAGCAAGGTTACATCCACGAGGGGATTCTTCTGTTTAGGCGATTTAAATTCTGCCGAATCTCAGTCAGGATTTGCTCGACGTTTCAAATAAAAGTAACTCGTAGATGTTCTCAAATAAAAATCAATTTCAACCTTTGTGTTATTTAATTTTAAAGTTATCCCACTGATCGATTGTTCTCACAACTGATAATCTGCTAATAATCTACTATAGTTAACGGTTATAGTATACGAGATGGATATTGTTTTCTCTTAAAAACATCTGCCTCTGCAAAACTTGCCGCTTGAAAAATTCACGAAACCAAGCGACGATAGAACCTGAAGTATCTGAGAAGGTTTGTTCGTGCCTCTACAACTATGGAGAACGTCGTACACTTTTGCACGGACGTTTAGTCCATCGATTTATTCAGGAGCAAGGTTACATCTACAAAGATGTAGATTTAGTCAATTTGAATTCTGCAGAATTTAAATATAAGTAATTTATCTATTATGAATTTGCTCGATATTTTAAAAGTAATGTATGGACGAATCTCAAGAGTTCTGAAATGAAAATTGATTGACTTTTGCGCCGTTTAATTTTGAAATTATCTCGTTGATCGACGTTCTCATAACTAACTAATACCTGCACCTTCCATCTGCTTCTTTAAACTCGTTTCCTTTAAAATCCTACGAAAGCAGGATAGAAACTGGCAAGAAAGTGAGTTCATACATCTCTCGCAGTCGATGAATTCAAGCTACCCGCCAACCCTCGCTGTTATTCGCCGCGGCATGCAAACTGTTCGATCGAAACTTGTCCACGCTTCAGAAAAAGAAAAAAAAAATGCGTTTGACGAACGAAGCGACGGAAGAATCTGAAAGAAGACACCCGCAAAAGTTGCGCAAAGTCGAGTCCCCTTCTCCTCGCATTCCCTTCGAAATGTAAAGTTTATTCAAGCGCCTCTCGCTTCGAATTCAAATGCCGCCGGGCAACCGCGGCGGTGGCGCGTTGTTGCGCCGAATCCGCAATCCACGGATGTTCTCCTCGCGAGAGCACGACGGGAAAAGGTCGAAGAAGTCGGCGCGCGTACGTGCGCCACGGCCGACTGTGTACGGGGGCTCGCGAGGAACGCGACATTTCAGTTCGCCGCGCACGTATGAAATCACGCCGCGAGACCGCCTGAGCGCTGCCTCGACCAAATCAGGCTCTACTGTTATTGCCTGAACAGTTACGTAACCGGTGAATCATTTCGCCATGTCGGGACGCGGCACGTTACCGACCGAGACGCGTGCGAAATCGGCGTATGTATATCGGCGCAGAGATACCGAGGATAATGAACCGTAAAACAGCCAACCGGTGTAGCACTGCACGTGGGAAGGCCAACACTTTCCATCCTTCTTATCGCGTGAGAGACCGGAGCCAGACGTATTTCCTAGATAATCGCCCGGGGGTGTTAAAGCGAGCGAGCGACCGATCCGCGGGCAACACGCGAGAAACGGATAAATTCGTAAACGGGAGGCAGTTAAAAATTACTTGAGATTCGTTTGTTTGGAGGATAGTTGGGCGCTGAAACGAGAGCGTCGGGCACGCGAGGGAGAAAATTTCGAATCTCACGCTCGCGGGGAGATTGTGAAAATTCTTGGATGACACGCGTCGATCGTGACATGCCGAGGATCTCGCCAATGCTGGGGATTGCGAGATTCTTCCGTCTGAGAGTAAACGAAAGAGAATGGAAGAGAATTCCAGACCTGGAAGCTTCGAGCTACCAAGAGGGGCGAGGGGGGTGGGGGGCGCCCAATCGAAATTTCATGAGTTTCGGAGCTGCACTCACGATATTGAAAACAAAGTGGCGGTCGTTCGAGTGGAAGTGAAAATCGATCGGCGCTCGTTAGGAGCTACGAGAGAGGGAGAGAGAGAGGAGAGAAACTTCGTTTCCGTGTCAAGGAGAGGAGAACCGAGAGAAAGACGAGCGTAAGCACGATAACCGGGGTATATTTCATCTGCCCTCCCTCGACGTTCATTGCACGTAACTACGCTCTTTATTCGGCTGGCGCTGCAAGCCAAGCGCACACCTAACCAGTGAGCTATTATTCAGACTTGGACGCGTAACGACCGCGATTCCGCAGTCGAGCGTAAAATCGTGAAACTCCAGTGGACCGTGTGCCACGCAGCAGCTCGCTGCCTCTCGGAGAGAGGCGACTCGTCGTGAGACCAGGTAAGACGATCTCGTTCCAGTAAGAAGAAACGAAGAAGCGCGTGATTTCATTTGCTTGCGAGAGATCCACCGTGGCAGAGTCCTCGGTCCCTGTTGCCCCGAGACTCATCATTCTCAATTGTTGCCGAGAATTTCAGATACCAGGTTTCACTTTACGATAACAACGAGGACGAATTTAACAAAATTTAAACGTAACAACGTTCGCATCGAATCTCGAATCTGTCGCCTGTTACGGATGACGCCGTCAGGCAGTAATAATTGCCGCTAAGATTTTAGCGCAAATTAATAAAATAAACCTGATATTTATTATCGCGACCTTGAAATTTTTTAAATATTTCGAGAAAGTGGAATAGAAACTGGCTGTGACTTTGGCACAAACAGCGACGATGTTGATGAGGACCAATATTTTAGGAGGATTGGAAGTAGGTTATTTTGGACAGCTTTGAAGAAGAAGAAAAATGTGACTCAAGAAGTAATCACAGTAATCACAACGATCCTGTGTCGATGTTGCGTCTCTGTCTATCGGGTATGACATTTTGAACGAAATGCGCACTAACAGATATATTCCAATTATCATGCTAAATAAAACTATTAATTTCTCACTATTAAATTTTTATGTAAAGTAACTTATTTATAAAACTTGAATAAAATCTATTTTTGTCGGTTTTAAGTTGAAAATGTTTTTAAAGGCATTTACAAAAAATTCGCATTTTCTTTCCATCTTTGGCGCTAGAAAATCAACGTCGACACGAAGGTGGTAATTACAGCGAACGGACAAGTTCAATTCCTCTTCGTACTCTTGATTGATCGATACGAGCGACGAGGCGATCGTTTCATCTCGATATCGTAAATGTCGTTTCGAAACGATCCTGCCTCTTCGCGTCGTCATCTCTGTCAAGCGTTATTCTTTTTGCGATAAGGGTGGAGGGGGGGTAAAGAGCCGAGGAATGTGCATGCCGGTTAAAAACGCTCGAATCGACACACCGGCGGAGCAGTCGGTTCTTCGGCGAGATCCCACACGTTGATAGTAATTT